>CM037632.1:6100086-6202839 GCA_015227895.2 Colaptes auratus | reverse complement strand
TGTGGAGTCTCCCTCTCTGAAGATATTCAAGGCATAGACCTTGTGGAGTCTCCCTCTCTGAAGATATTCAAAGCATAGACCTTGTGGAGTCTCCCTCTCTGAAGATATTCAAGACCTGTCTGGATGCCTTCCTCTGTGATCTGCTCTAAGAGATCCTGCTCTGGCAGGGGGATTGGACTGAATGAGCTTTCAAGGTCCCATCCAGCCCCTAACATTCTGTGATGCTGTGATTTTCACCTGTCAGAGGCTAGCTAGCCCACCTACCTAGCCTGAACATGACTATGTCTCCTTGACAGTGATTTCACTTCAAGACTCCTTGCTCCATGGTTCCTTCATCTGGGTGCTGGTTGATTGTAGGCTGAACATGAGCCTGCAGTGTGCCCAGGCAGCCAAGAAGGCCAATGGCATCCTGGCCTGAATCAGGAACAGTGTGGCCAGCAGGAGCAGGGAGGTCATTCTGCCCTGTGCTCAGCACTGGTTAGGCCACACCTTGAGTGCTGTGTCCAGTTCTGGGCCCCTCAATTCAAGTAAGATGTTGAGTTGCTGGAACATGTCCAGAGAGGACAGCAACAAAGCTGGGGAGGGGTTTGGAGCACAGCCCTGTGAGGGAGGCTGAGGGAGCTGGGGTTGCTTAGCCTGGAGAAGAGGAGGCTCAGGGCAGACCTTCTTGCTGTCTACAACTCCCTGAAGGGAGGTTGTAGCCAGGTGGGGCTTGGTCTCTTCTCCCAGGCAACCAGCACCAGAACAAGAGGACACAGTCTCAAGCTGCACCAGGGGAGGTTTAGGCTGGAGGTGAGGAGAAAGTTCTTCACGGAGAGAGTCATTCCTCATTGGAATGTGCTGCCCAGGGAGGTGGTGGAGTCCCATCCCAGGAGGTGTTTAGGAGGAGACTTGATGAGGTGCTTGGTGCCATGGTTTAGTTGATGAGATGGTGTTGGATGATCCTTAGGACTTGATGATCTCGGAGGTCTCTTCCAACCTGGTTGATTCTGTGGTTCTGTGATTTGTTATTCCAAACACAGGGTGGAAGAGCTTTCAGTTGGGTCATCTGTAGTGAAATACCTGGGACCCAATTCTGTCCTCCTTTGCTTCAGCTCACAGAGAGGAAGGTGGCTTCAGTGAATGCCAAAGCCAGAATAAAATACCACCCAGAATGCAAAAGGTGTTTGAGGCTACCTATTTCCTTTCATGAGCTTATCTTAAGGATACCTGGTCAGTACTGACCAGCTCTCTGAAGTCACAAAGACACCTTTAGATCAGGGCCTGCCAATGTCTGTCAGAGGTGCTGAATATCCTCTGCCTTCCTTAGCAGCAGTGGGAATGGAATTGAGCATTGCCAAGCTCCAGATTGTTTCACAGCATTTTAATTCGTTTGCAAATCACTTAATGAAATCCAGACAGCAGCCTCAGCCCATTGTAATGCTCTGACACAAAAACTGCCTTAAATGAATGTCTGGCAGCTCCCCTGAGAGGCTGGAGGGGGAATCCCCAGTTTATAGACTCTCTGCCTTTGCCACTCCTTGTCCCCTGGGACTCCTCAGCATATGAAAGAAGATCAATGCAACCATTAAAACAACCCAACAGCCAATGGCACGTTGGTTGCCATTAGCAAAAGCATAGCCAACAGCTCCTTTTTTGTGAGGCAGCAGCTGAGACTGTTTACAGTTTTGAGCTCCAGGTTGTTGCAAGAGAGGATCAAATCCAGATCACAGAGTAGGGTGGCTTCAGTGAACACCAAGGGTAGAAGAAAACACCACCCAGAATGCAAAAGATGGGGCACAGCTGAGAACTAAACCTGGGACTGCCAAATGCTAGTCCAGCACCCTCTAAACTGTTCCCTGCTGCCTCTCCAAATACGTAACCCCAGCATGAAGCTTTGCACTGAATCACAGAATTGTTAGGCTCTGAGGAGACCTAATGTGGCCTTCCAGTATCTGAAGGGGGCCTACAGAAAGGCTGGGGAGGGCCTTCTCAGGCTATCAGGCAGTGATAGGACTAGGGGGAATGGAATGAAGCTGGAGGTGGGGAGATTCAGGCTGGATGTGAGGAGGAAGTTCTTCCCCATGAGAGTGGTGAGGCCCTGGAATGGGTTGTCCAGGGAGGTGGTTGAGGCCCCGTCCCTGGAGGTGTTTAAGCCCAGGCTGGATGAGGCTCTGGCCAGCCTGATCTAGTGTGGGGTGTCCCTGCCCATGGCGGGGGGGTTGGAACTAGATGATCCTTGTGGTCCCTTCCAACCCTGACAGATACTATACTACACTAACCTATCACCCAACACCATCTAATCAACTAAACCATCTTTGTTTCAAAGTGTGAGTGCCCCCTCTTGTGGGTTTGTGGTTGGTTCTTTGTTGGTGGTTTTTGGTTGGTTGGTTGGTTTTGATTCTGTATTTGCTTTTTCCTCCTGAGTTGTCATTTCTGCAGGTGACATGCTGCCCCCTGGCAGTCAGTGCACCAGCATCATCCCCAAGGGTCCTGGTCCTCTTGCAAAGACCATCTCTGGTTGTTGATGACTCTGGTTGGCCTCTTCTCCCAAGCAACCAGCACCAGAACAAGAGGACACAGTCTCAAGCTGTGCCAGGGGAGGTTTAAGCTGGATGTTAGGATGAAATTCTTCCCAGAAAGAGAGATTTACCATTTGGAATGTGCTGCCCAGGGAGGTGGTGGAGTCACCATCCCTGGAGGTGTTTAGGAAGAGACTGGATGGGGTGCTTGGTGCCATGGTTTAGTTGATGAGATGGTGTTGGGTGATAGGTTGGACTCGATGATCTCCAAGGTCTTTTCCAACCTGGTTAATTCTCTATTCTATATGAACGGGGACCACATCATTTGTCATCACTTGTGGTCCTACAGTTTTGGTTGTAATGATGTGCTTGGTGAGGGGGAAAAAGGGGATTTCTTAACACAGTTTGAAATTGCTGCTTTCCACCTTCTCACTCAAGGTGCTCTGTGATACTGATCAGTATTTCCTGCCACAGGTGTGGCATGGGGCATAGCAGAGGGATCTCATAAGCCAGGTCATTTTCTGTCCTAGAACCACAGCTTAGCAAATACATTGCATTGGAAGAGACCTTTTAAATTTATCCTCTTCTCAGTGAGCAGAGCCATCCTGGTGGACAAAATAAATCACAGCAAGAGTGGTCAGGGGTTGGAATGTGCTGCCCAGGGAGGTGGTGGAGTCCCCAAGCCTGGATGTGTTTCAAGGTGGTTTGGATGTGGTGCTTGGGGATATGGTTTAGGGGTGAGCCTTGGAGAGGAGGGTTCTGGGTTGGACTTGGTGCTCCTGAGGCACTTTTCCAACCTGAATGTTCCTGTGACTCTGTGATTCAACTCAGTCAGGTTGCTCAGAGCCGCATCCAACCTGACCTGGAATGGCCCTAGGGCTGGGGCATCTGCAGCCTCTCTGGGCAACCTGAGACAGTGTTTCACCACCCTCACTGGAAAAAAGAAGAATGTCCTCCTGACAGCTAGTCTAAGTCTACCTTCTTTTAATTTAAGACCACTGCTTCTTTTCCTGTTGCATCAGGCCTGTCCTCATCTTTCTTTATAGGCCTTCTGTAAGTATTTAAAGGGTGCAACAAGGTCTCTCTCCCTGGATCCTTCTTTTCTCCAGGGTAAGCTATCCCAATTCTCTCAGCTTTTCTTCATAGGAGAGGTGTTTCAACCCTCTGGTGATTTTTGCAGTCCTGCTTTGGACCCACTCCAACAGATCCATGACCTCTAAGATCTTCTATGTGTCATTGCCTTTGGCAACTAGGCTCAGGTTTAATGTTTGCAAAATCTTGGCAGATCTTCAGCTTGGAAAATCTGGAGTCAAGCAAAGTAGTTCTCATGATCAATTTGCCTGCCTAATGTTATAAAAGGTTGCTGGAGAGCTCAATATAGGAAGGACATGGAACTGATGGATTGGGTCCAGAGGAGGACCACAAAGACCTGCAGTGATAGGACAAGGGGCAATGGCTTCAAACTGGAGAAGAGCAGGTTGAGATTGGACGTTAGGAACAAGCTCCTTACTATGAGTGAGGGAGGTGGGACATTGGAACAGGTTGCCCTGGGAGGTGTTTGGGGTCCCATCCCCGAAGATATTCAAGGTCAGGCCTGACAGGGCTCTGGGCAACCTGACTAGTTGAGGATGAGTGCAGGGGGGGTTGGACTAGATGACCTTTGGGGGTCCCTTCCAGCCCAGCCCATTCTGTGATTCTATGTTTTCATGAATCTGTGAAGATACTTGAATACAGCACTTGTTAATCCAGCACTTGTTAATTCAGCACTTGTTAATTCATTCTGGCCTGAGTGAGCTACAGGGAGTTTCTCTAATTTAGAGCTCTTCTCAATGTGGCTGTGTATTATTACTTTATTCAGACTGAAGTGGGTAAGCACCAGTACCTTACTCAAAAATTTTTAAAAAAACCAACAAAACACAACAGAACAGAAAGAACCAGGTTAGAAAAGACCTTGGAGATCATGGAGTCCAACCTATCACCCAACACGATCTCATCAACTAAACCATGGAACCAAGTGCCTCAGCCAGTCTCTTCCTAAACACCTCCAGGGATGGTGACTCCACCACCTCCCTGGGCAGCACATTCCAATGGCCAATCTCTCTGGGAAGAACTTCTTCCTCACCTCCAGTCTAAACCTCCCCTGGTGCAGCTTGAGACTGTGTCCTCTTGTGCTGGTGCTGGTTGCCTGGGGTACCAAACACTGTGTCCTGTGGCTTCCCAGTTAAAACTGTGTCTTTTCTGTGTAAGAATAGAATAGAATAGAACAAACCAGGTTGGAAGAGACCTTCAGGATCATCAAGTCCAACCTATCACCCAACACCATCTAATCAACTAAACCATGCAACCAAGCACCCTATCAAGTCTCCTCCTAAACACCTCCAGTGATGGTGACTCCACCACCTCCCTGGGCAGCACATTCCAATGGCCAATGACTGTCTCTTTGAAGAACTTCTTCCTAACATCCAGCCTAAACCTCCCATGGTGCAGCTTGAGACTGTGTCCTCTTGTTCTGGTGCTGGTTGCCTGGGAGAAGAGACCAAGCCCCACCTGGCTACAACCTCCCTTCAGGGAGTTGTATACTGCAGTTAGGTCTCCCCTGAGCCTCCTCTTCTCCAGGCTAAGCAACCCCAGCTCCCTCAGCCTCTCCTCATAGGGCTGTGCTCCAAACCCCTCCCCAGCTTTGTTGCCCTTCTCTGGACATCTTCCAGCAACTCAATATCTTTCCTAAACTGAGGGGCCCAGAACTGGACACGGGACTCAAGGAGTGGCCTAACCAGTGCTGCGCCCAGGAATAGAAAGACCTCCCTGCTCCTGCTGGCCACACTGGATGCAATAGGTACTGCAGGACCTGAAGGCGATGTCCAATCACACCCACGAGCTGGTAGCTTCCTTTCTCCCTAGCGCCCAGACCCGTGCTGCAGCAGCCGTGCGGGAGCTCTGCTGGACAGCTGTTAAATAGGAAGCCGCCACCAGAGGGCGCTAATAATAACGGCCGATAGAAAACTGCGGCGCTCGGACTCCTTCGCCCTGTCTCTAGCACCGCAGCCCTGCAGATGTCATTCGGATTTTGGAACAGCGCTGCTGCCACCCCTGCTCCCTGAAAGCCATCTGAGGTTGAACTCAAGCCGTGCAATTCGTAGACCTGTGTCTTCCCACGAGCCTTGTGCGTCTGTGAGTTGGCAGAAAGCTGCTGCTTTATTATTTTTTAATTTTTATTCCCCCCCGCCCGGCACTGAATCCTTCAGATGATTTCTGCAGCTGATGGTGGTGGTAAGAGAGAGCTCCAGCAGAAAGAACATTTTGTGCTGGGGCCACAGGACAGATGTGGCTTGTGCCAAGGCCTGGTAGGAAGATGCCCCCAGCTCTTCAACTGCCTGCCCTGGTGAGACCTCATCTTGAGTACTGTGTTCAGTTTTGGGCTGCCCAGTTTAAGAGGGACAGGGATCTGCTGGAGAGGGTCCAGCCCTCTGATCATCCTCGTAGCCCTTCTCTGGATATGTTCCAGCACCTCCAGATCCTTCCTGTTCTAGGGGCTCCAGAACTGGATGCAGTACTCCAGGTGGGGTCTCACCAGAGTAGAGCAGAGGGAGAGAATCACCTCCCTCGACCTGCTGGCTCTGCTTCTCTTGCTGCAGCCCAGGATGGGATTGGCTTTCTGGGCTGCAAGTGCACACTGCTGGCTCATTTTGAGCTTCTCATCCACCAGCACCCTCAAGTCCGTTTCTTCAGGGCTGCTCTCAAGACAACGCCTGCCCATCCTGTATGGGTGCTTGGGATTGCCCCAACCCAGATGCAGGACCTGAATGTCCTCAGCTAGATCAAAACCCTATCAAGCCTAACCTTAATATCTCCAGGATGGGGCCTCAACCACATCTCTGGGCAACTGGTTCCAGTTGGTGCTTGGGCACCTTCACTTTTTCCTGACATCCAATCTATATCTCCTCTTCTCTAATTTCAAACCATTGCCCTTGTCCTATCTCATTCTGAAGAGCACTGGCAACAACAGTTGCTAGTCAGGATCTCCCCAAGTGAAAAAGGAAAAACTTCTTCCTAACATCCTGCCTAAACCTCCCTTGGCACAGCTTGAGACTGTGTCCTCTTGTTCTGGTTGCCTGGGAGAAGAGACCAACCCCCACCTGGCTACAACCTCCCTTCAGGTAGTTGTAGAGAGCAATGAGGTCTCCTCTGAGCCTCCTCTTCTCCAGGCTAAGCAACCCCAGCTCCCTCAGCCTCCCTCACAGGGCTGTGCTCCAAACCCCTCCCCAGCTTTGCTGCCCTTTTCTGGACATGTTCCAGCAAGTCAACATCTTTCCTAAACTGAGGGGCCCAGAACTGGACACAGGACTCAAGGCATGGCCAAACCAGTGCTGAACACAGGGCAGAATGACCTCCCTGCTCCTGCTGGCCACACTATTCCTGATGCAGGCCAGGATGCCATTGGCCTTCTTGGCCACCTGGGCACACTGCTGGCTCATGTTCAGCCTACTATCAACCAGCACCCCCAGGTGCCTTTCTGCCTGGCTGCTCTCCAGCCACTCTGACCCCAGCTAGGGGTGAGCAAAAACTCTGTGTGTGTATGGTTGCACTCACAGGTGTGAAGCAAGGGGAAAACAACCACCCAACCAAACCAACCACCCCCAGCTGTTAAGATGGATTTGGAGTCAAGACACTACCAAAAATGTATAAAAGTTTATTTGATGAATCGATGAAACTATTGTGCGCAGCACATACATATAAAAATAGAAGCAATTTCACCAACAATTGATCAGACAAGTTTTGTGTTTCTTGCAAATTTACAGTCTCAGTTGTGAGTTCATACAGAGTCAGAAGATGAGGTATATTTTAGTGAAAATTCAAAGTGAAATGGATAAATTAATAAAACGAAAGGAAACGAAAGGAAATGAAAGGAAATGAAAGGAAATTAAAGGAAAGGAAAATAACAAAGGAAATAAAATGAAAGGAAATGAATTAAAATAATAAAAGAAATTAACTGAAAGAAAATAGAATAATAAAAGAAATAAAATGGAATAAAATGAAATAAAATTATAAATTAAATTAAATTAAATTAAATTAAATAATAAAAGAAAAAATTGAATAAAATGAAATCAAATAGTAAAAGAAAGAAAATGAAAGGAAATGAAATAAGATAAAGAAATAAAATGAAAGGAAATGAATTAAAATAATAAAAGAAATTAAATTAAATAAAATAATAAATTAAATTAAATTAAATTAAATTAAATTAAATAAGAAATTAAATTAAATGAAATTAAATAGAATAATAAAAGAAAAAATGGATTAAAATGAAATAAAGTAGTAAAAGAAAGAAAATGAAATTAAATGAAATAAGATAATGAAAGAAATAAAATGAAATTAAATAAAATAATAAAAGAAATTAAATTAAATTAAATAATAAGAGAAAAGAAATTAAATTAAATTAAATTAAATTAAATTAAATTAGAAATGAAATGAAATGATTATTATTATTATTAAATAGAATAATAAAAGAAATTAACTGGAATAAAATGAAATAAAATAGTAAAAGAAAGTAAATGAAATGAAATGAAATAAAATAATGAAAGAAATTAAATAAAATAAAATAATAAAAGAAAAGAAATGAAATTAAATTAAATGGAATAAAATGAAATAAAATAGTAAAAGAAAGAAAATGAAATTAAATGAAATAAGATAATGAAAGAAATAAAATGAAATTAAATAAAATAGTAAAAGAAATGAAATTAAATAAAATAATAAAAGAAAAGAAAATAAATAGAATAATAAAAGAAATTAAATGGAATAAAATGAAATAAAATAGTAAATGATAGAAAATGAAAGAAAATGAAATAAAATAATGACATAAATAAAATGAAAGAAAATAATGCAAGAAATAAAATGAAAGAAAAAATAAAATAAACATGAAGTGAAATGAAATAAATGAAATAATAAAATAAAATAGAAGGAAATAGAATAGTACAATGAATAAAATGGAAATAAAATAAAAGAAAGATGAAGTGAAATTGAATAAATAAAATAATAAAATAAAATTCAATACTATAATAAATAAAATGGAAGAAATAAAATGAAATAAAAATGAAATGAAAGATAAAAATAATAAAACAAAATTAAATATATTAATACAATGAATAAAATGAAATAAATAAAGCAACATTTAAATGAAATGAAAGAAAATTTCTAAAATAATAAAATAAAAATGAAATAAAAAAATAAATAAAATAAAATAAAATAAAATAAAATAATAAAATGAAAAATTAAATAAAATGAAAAATTAAATAAAATTAAATGTAAGAGTACAATAACTAAAATAAAAATGCAATAAAATAAATAATACAATAAAATAACAAATTAAATTTAAAAATAAAATGAGAAATGAAAAAATGAGAAATGAAATAAAATGAAATAAAATGAAAAATCAATGAGATAAAAGTGAAACAAAACAAAATAAAAGGAACTAAAATTAACTAAAATAATAAATTAAATTTAAATTAAATTAAATTAAATTAAATAATATGAAATAAATTAATATGAAATTAATATAAAATAAAATAGAATAAATTAAATTAAATTAAATAATAAAAAACTAAATAAAATTTAATAAAATAATCCAGAAAACTAAGTAAATAAAATAGTGAAGTGAAATGAAATAAAACATTTCATGTCTTTTATTTTAATGCCTTTTAATTTGATTATATTATTTTGTTTTCATAGAATCACAGCATTCAGTGATTTCATTATTTCATTTGCATAGAATTCTATGATTTTATCATTTTGTTGTCAGGGAATCATAAAATTCTATGGTTGTTGTTTTGTCTTCATAGAATTTTATGATTCCCTGAAGACAAAACAACAAAGGAAAATCAATTAAATGACGTTCACATAAAATAAAATGGGCAAAAGGATTAAAATAAATCAAAGTAAAACAAAGCAAAGCAAAGCAAAGCAAAACAAATAAAACAAAACAAAATAAAATAAAATAAAATAAAATAAAATAAAATAAAAATTAAATTAAATTAAAATAAAATAAAATAAAATAAAATAAAGTAAAATAAAATAAAGTGAAATAAAATTAGCAAAATAAATAAAATAAACTCCAAGAAAATAAACAAAATAAAGTGAAATAAATTGAGTAAAATAAATAAAATAAACTAAAAGAAAATAAACTAAATAAAATGAAATAAAATGAGTAAAATAAATAAAATAAACTAAAAGAAAATAAACAAAATAAAGTGAAATAAGATGAGCAAAATGAGTAAAATAAAGTAAATTAACCGAAATAAAAATTAAAATTCAAGAAAGAATAAATATAATAAAACCAAATCCAATACAATAAATTACTTTTAAAAAGAGAGAGAACTTTGGCACCATTTTACTGTGCAAAATAGAATCCTGGAATTGAAATAGCTATTGAGGTAAACAGGTATACAAATATTTACTCTGCTTTTCCACTCTCTGGTTGTCTGCATCTCTGCATGTTTGGGGCAGGTTAGGTTATTGAAGAACATGACTCAGTTCCAGTCAAGACTCTTTGCAAACCAAGGAGAATTAGCTCCTAAATGACTGTGGGATTGGACTGTGGAAGAAGAAAACTTGGAACAACAGGCAGGCAGCTCCTCAGGAGAATCTGATGGTCAAAGCATGGAGCAGGCAGGCTGGAGTGGAACGCTCCCAGCAATGCTCCTAAAGCTTGTAGCCCATTTTGGGCCTCCATGTTAAAACACACTCAGATGAGATACACTTCCAAAGGTGCCTAATTTGACCCTGATTTGGGAAACTCCTTTGCCCTCATGAGTCTTCATTATGCTGTCACAAATCCATGGAGCTATTCTTTTGAGGAAAGTGTTCTGGAGGGTTTGCCAGCCTATGCCCATGGTCTCTCCATAGCCTCCCTTTTGTGTACATTCACTTTACAAAGGGTTGGGGGTTTTTGTTTTCCCCCTGTGCCAGCTCAACAGATTTACCCTGCAAAGTGAGTGGTGGGCTTCCTAAACCCTCTTTCTCCCATATAGGTGATAATGGCCTGAGGAGGAGGTGGAATTAATCAAGCTTGAGGCACAACAAGATCAGGCAATTTCCCAGGCAAGCTGCTTAACTTCTTGGACACTGCCACCAATGCCACCCATGCCAGTGAGCTGCCCCTAGACTGCTTGCACATCCACAGCAATGTGTCCATAGGTGCCTGATCTCCTCTCTTGAAAGTAGCCACGTGATGATTTAAGAAGCACCTCTGTCAAAACCTCATATCCAACTAGTCTAAAGCTCCACAACACTTCAGTGCTGTGCTATTCGTGCTGGAAGGGTTTCCTGCCACGGTTTTCCCTCCTGGCAATGCCGTCATTGTCACTTTGCTTTAGTATCAGACAGGATTCCTGCCACTGAGAGACCTTTTTGATTTCAATGTTGACTCCACAGAATCACAGGATGTTAGGGTTTGGAAGGGACTTTGAAAGATCATCCAGTCCAACCCCTGCCAAAGCAGGGTCACCCAGGGCAGGAATGCATGCAGTTGGGTTTTGAAAGTCTCCAGAGATGAAAACTTCACAATCACTCTGGGCAGCCTGTTTCAGTGCTCTGTCACCCCCACCCTAAAGAACTGTCTCCTCATGTTGAGGTGAAACCTCCTGTGCTCTATCTTGTACCTGCTGTTCCTCATCCTACCACTGGGCACCACCAAAAAGAGCCTGGCCCCTTCATCTTGACACCCACCCTTCAGATGTTTATAGACATTGATAAGATCCCCTCTCAGTCTTCTCTGCTCCAGACTGAACAGCTTAAGACTGAACTTCGGTATTGATCTGGCTGGCACTGCTATGTAATTAGGGGAATGCAGTGGTGTAAAGAGCAGCTCAGCAGAGTGACGTGTGGGGCTTTCCAGAGGCCACCACATCTGCCTCCACAAGGATCTGTGGTTCTTAAGGACAAGCTCAGCCCAGCAGGCTGCATCCAAACAGACTTCTTGAGGCTTTGTTCTCACTGTTGGCCAATATGTGCAAAACAGAATCAGTGAGTCTGATTCTCACCTTTTATGCCAGCTACTCCATAATTTCTTTCTACTGACACCAGTAAGTGTTTAAGAGTGAGCATACTTCATCCTGTCCTAAGGACGCTGGTTTAAGCTGTAATCAGAAACAAACTTCTGTGTCAGCATTCAAACTAGGATTTCTTCTACACCCACAGACTCTTACATCCTTCTTCAAGCTTAATTTCAAGGACAATTCAGAATATGACACAAGGATACAGGTTGCCATCTAATGTATTGCAGCACAGCTGTAGGCTTTCTATTTGTCCTTCTAGGACTCTAGACCAATGTAACTCTTTATCAGAATCATAGAATCATAGCATTGTTAGGATTAGAAGGGACCTCAAGGATCATCTGGATCCAACCCCCCCCGCCATGGGCAGGGACACCTCACACTAGAGCAGGTTGCTCACAGCCACATCCAGCCTGGCCTTAAAAACCTCCAGGGATGAGGCTTCCACCACCTCCCTGGGCAACCTGTGCCAGTGTCTCACCACCCTCATGGGGAAGAACTTCTTCCTAACATCCAATAGGAATCTTCTCACTTCTAGTTTTGCTCCATTCCCCCAGTCCTATCACTCCCTGACACCCTAAAAAGTCCCTCCCCAGCTTTCTTGTAGCCCCCTTCAGATAATGGAAGGCGACAAGAAGGTCTCCTGGGAGCCTTCTCCAGACTGAACAACCCCAACTCTCTCAGCCTGTCCCCACAGGAGAGGAGCTCCAGCCCTCTGACCATCCTTGTGGACCTTCTCTGCACCTCCAGATCCTTCCTGTAATAGGGGCTCCAGAACTGGACACAGTTATCCTCCAAAGCTTTCTCTGATCCACTCTCCCCCACTCAAACCATCCTGCTTTTTCTCTTAAAAGGCAATTATTTCCAAAGCAAGCTGCTGCACACGTTGTAGGAGAGCAAAGTGTGCCCACTTGGCTTCTCTCTATGTACTACAAGACCAGAAAATGAAGATTAATTCCTTCCTTTATGATATCCAAAGCATCCTCTTTGTGCACTATGAGCATCATCCCATTATGAGCATGTTCTATTCATGTCTACTGTGACCACGTTGGAGCAAAGGAAGTTCCAAGTACAAATCACACAAAAGGGGATGGGAACCTGGATCTTGTTCACAAAACAACTGCCTTGACAATGATTCAGAAAGCATGGCTGTAGATCCTTCCATGTAGGCGTGATCTTCAGGCCAGATCTTCTGCATCTCTAAAACTGACAGTCTTACTAGGCTGGTTTAGTCCAGCTGAGGATCTGGCCCTGAGAGTGGTGGTTGGTTTTCTCTTTTCTCCATGTCAGAAGGCTCAAATTCATCCTGAATAGATACCCCCTGCAAATAGAACGGCATGTCAAGGCTGGACACAGCCACATTATGGCTGGCCATGGGAGATTATCTTGCACTCAGATGTTCAGTTCTGCAGCAGCATGGTCCATCTATGCTGAAAATGTTCCTGCTCCGACATTGCATTGAATCTAGTTTCAAGTTTAGGAGCAGGCCATCAATGCAGGAATCCCAAGGCTTCTGGTAACTGCCATTTATAGTGGCTCTGAACTTAGGGCCGCTTAAAATACTCTTTCAAAGGCAGAGAGAATGTTAGCTTCCTTGGTGAACTGGAAAAGAAGGTCTTCAAAATAGTAAGGCAATGTCATGTGCTAGGGTTTTTTTTTATGGCTTCTAGGAGAGCTTTGGAGAGCGTTTCACACAGCTTGCCGTGCTGCCTTTGGAGTGCTGCTTTGCAAGGGGCAGAATTTGGAATTATGGCACAAATTCCTGTGTCCCAACTCGGGAAGGCATGCTTATCTAGCCTCCTGCTTTCGCTGTCCTTCAGACCTTGGTTAGAATAGAATAGAAAGAATAGACTAGAATGGAATAGACTAGACTAGACTAGACTAGACTAGACTAGAATAGAATAGAATAGAATAGAATTAACCAGGTTGGAAAAGACCTTTGAGATTGTAAAGTCCAACCTATCCCCCAACACCACCTAGTCAACGAAACCATGCAACCAAGTGCCTCATCCAGTCTCCTCCTAAGCACTTCCAGTGATGGTGACTCCACCACCTCCCTGGGCAGCACATTCCTATGGCCAGTCTCTCTTTCTGGGAAGAACTTCTTCCTAACATCCAGTCTAAACCTCCCCTGGTGCAGCTTGAGACTGTGTCCTCTTGTTCTGGTACTGGTTGCCTGGGAGAAGAGACCAAGCCCCACCTGGCTACAACCTCCCTTCAGGGAGTTGTAGAGAGCAATAAGGTCTCCCCTGAGCCTCCTCTTCTCCAGGCTAAGCAACCCCAGCTCCCTCAGCCTCTCCTTCACAGGGCTGTGCTCCAGACCCCTCCCCAGCTTTGTTGCCCTTCTCTGGACACCTTCCAGCAACTCAACATCTTTCCTAAACTGAGGGGCCCAGAACTGGACACAGGACTTCAATGACCTATGACAGAGAAGAACCAAATATGCTTTCCATTCAAAACAGAGAAGTTTTCTGCCATAGCCTTTTGCTGGAAGCTTTCATGGACTCCACACCTTTTATAAAAGGTATCCTGCAGTCCAGTTTCTGCTTCTTGGAGATTAACAAGGTTCAGCCTAAATGAAATAAAGTGCCCTTAAAGATTTATGGTTTTTTTTCTGTGTGTAAGCATATGAAGGCACCTGGACCATCTATCTAGAGACTGGGATGATTGATTCCTTCAGAAGCATGTAATGACATAGATACACACTCACACATCCCATGTCTATATATATACATGTACAGGTATGTATATTAAAGATGTACACATCTATATTTGAGTGGGGTCTAAACTAAGCTCACAAAACATCATTCAACACCCTCAGCTCCAAATCCATCTTGCATTTGGGACACATTTGCACTTCATCCTGCAGCCCTTCCTAAGGGAGATGGATTGTAGGTCTTCGTTTTGCCAACAAGTCCCTGTGGGACAAGATCCTGGGGAGTCTCTTCAGAGACAGAGGGGCTCTGGGGGTAGGCAGTTTGCTTGTGTAGAATCACAGCATCGTTTTGGTTGGAAGAGACCTTTCAGATCAGCAAGTCCAACCATTAAGCCAGCACTACCAAGTCCACCACTACACCATGTCCTGCAGCGAATCATCTACACCACTTTTCAATCGATCCCTCTGGGGATGGTGACTCCACCGCTGCCCTGGGCAGTCTCTTCCAGGGCTTGACACCCCCTTCCGTGAAGACAGATTTCCCCACGTCCAAACTAAGCCTCCTGTGTGTGGCAATGCAGATGGGCACCCTCAGGATCCAAACAGACTGAGGATTTCACAAGACAGGAAGGGACACTGTGCAGAAGGGGGAGGTGCGGGCAGCTATTCAGATCGAGTGAACCGCTTGAAGCTCCGGCGAAGCAAAGTCGTCTGGTGATTTGGCCCATGGCATGTAAACAGCTCATGATGGAAGGTTATTGTCTGAGGTAATCACTATTGTTTCATAAATAACCTCTGATCACTTAGAGATGATCGCCCACAGCCATTCCTTGACTTCCAAACGCTTCCTCTGCACTCCAGCTTGCGTTTTTACTCTGTTCAGCACCAAAGGAGGCACACGGCCGTGTGAAATCGGTACAGAGCACAAGAGAAGCAGCATCATGTTCCACGTGCTACGTGATCGATCTAGGACAAAGACTTTTACCCAAATATACACCTATACAAATATATATCTAGAGACAATTATTATTATCGTAATTCTTTTCCAATGAACAGCATAAATACTTTACCTGGGGGGGTTATTCCCATGTGCAAAATGAATCAGTTTGTTGGTGGCTTGCTGTTTTTCTTTTTTTTCCCTGGGGTTTAATCTTCTGCTTTGCCCCTGTTCATATCCTGGGTAAAAAGTGGGTCACCGTCATAGCAGGAGAAACTTTGTTTCCTCTCTTCACTCTCCCGTGTTTGCTGAGGGCTATGTAAGCACCACAGTAAGCATTCGACTCGTAGGCGTTGTAGTTGTTGGGCAGCAAGGTCTCTTTGAACTTGCACTCGTCTTGGAAAACAGCCTAAGGAAGAGGAAAGAGGTAAGGGGGTGGGGGGAAGAGTGAAGCAGGTAGAATAAATAATGGAATCATAACGTCATAGAATCAAAGAATCACAGAATTAGAGACTCGTAGAATCCTACAATTATAGAATCCTAGAATCATGGAGTTATAGAATCAAATGATCACAGAATTGGAGACTCATAGAATCCTAGAATTGTAGGATCCTAGAATCATAGAATCATGGGATTAAAGAATCAAAGAATCACAGAATTAGAGACTCACAGAATCATAGAATTATAGAATCATCATAGAATCATAGAACCATAGAACTAGAGAATCAAAGAATCACAGAATTAGAGACTCACAGAATCATAGAATTATAGAATCATCATAGAATCATAGAACCATAGAATTAGAGAATCAAAGAATCATAGAATTAGAGAATCAAAGAATCATAGAATTAGAGGCTCAAAGAATCATAGACCCATAGAATTATACAATCCTAGAATTATAGAATCATAAACCCAGAGAATTATAGGATCCTAGAATCATAGAACCATAGAATTACAGAATCCTTGAACTGTAGAATCAAAGAATCATAGAGTTAGAGGCTCACAGAATCATAGACTCATAGCATCCTAGAATTATAGACTCATAGCCATTGGAATGTGCTGCCCAGGGAGGTGGTGGGCTCACCATCCCTGGAAGTGTTCAAAAAGGGATTGGATGTGGCAGTTGGTGCCATGGTTTAGTTGTCATGAGGTGTTGGGTGACAGGTTGGATTTGATGATCCTTGAGGTCTCTTCCAACCTTATTGATTCTATGACAGAATTATGGAATCATAGAACCATGGAATTAGAGAATCCTAGAATCATAGAATCAAAGAATTATACTCATAGAATCCTAGAATCCTAGAATTATAGAATCAAAGAATCATAGAACCTCCCAGGCAACAAGCACCAGAACAAGAGGACACAGACTCAAGCTGCAGCAGGGGAAGTTTAGGCTGGAGGTGAGGGGAAAGTTCTTCCCAGAGAGAGTTGTTAGCCATTGGAATGTGCTGCCCAGGGAGGTGGTGGAGTCACCATCCCTGGAGGTGTTCAAGCAGGGGATTGGATGTGGCACTTGGAGCCATGGTCTAGTAGTCACGAGGTGTTGGGTGACAGGTTGGACTTGATGATCTCTGAGGTCTTTTCCAACCTTATTGATTCTATGATTAGAGACTCACAGAATCCTAGAATCATAGAACCATAGAATCATAGAATTAGAGACTCATAGAATCACAGAATTAGAGACTCATAGAATCACAGAATTAGACACTCATAGAATCACAGAATTAGAGAATCCTAGAATTATAGAACCCTAGAATTAGAGACTCATAGAATCATGGACTCATAGAATCCTAGAGCCCTAGAATTAGAGACTCATAGAATCATAGACTCAGAATCCTAGAACCCTAGAATTAGAGACTCATAGAATCATAGACTCATAGAATCCTAGAACCCTAGAATTAGAGACTCATAGAATCATAGACTCATAGAATCCTAGAGCCTAGAATTAGAGACTCATAGAATCATAGACTCATAGAATCCTAGAGCCCTAGAATTAGAGACTCATAGAATCATAGACTCATAGAATCCTAGAGCCCTAGAATTAGAGACTCATAGAATCATAGACTCATAGAATCCTAGAGCCCTAGAATTAGAGACTCATAGAATCATAGACTCATAGAATCCTAGAGCCCTAGATTAGAGACTCATAGAATCATAGACTCATAGAATCCTAGAGCCTAGAATTAGAGACTCATAGAATCATAGACTCATAGAATCCTAGAGCCTAGAATTAGAGACTCATAGAATCATAGACTCATAGAATCCTAGAGCCCTAGAATTAGAGACTCATAGAATCATAGACTCATAGAATCCTAGAACCCTAGAATTAGAGACTCATAGAATCACAGAATCATAGAATGGTCTGGGTTGGAAGGGACCTCCAAAAGCCATCTAGTCCAACCCCCCTCTGCAGTAAGGAGGGATAGTCCAGGAAGCCTCTAATAGTTTTTTCTTGCTAGTGTTTTTAGAAGAAGAACTTGTTGCAGGGTGCAGCAGGTGGTGCCACGGTGACCACATCCAACAGTAAATCTCTCTCCTCGGTGCTAATTTGGCGTCGGATGAATTCAGATGCCACCTGTCCAGATAGTGGACTCTGTGCTTCCTTGTGGCAGAGCAAGTTAATTCATGATCAGTCATGGATTTCTTCTTTTTATTGGCAGGCACTCCCTTCTGTCAGCATCGTGCCCTTTTGCCCACATAAATGACTTTGCTTTATTTCACACCTCCCCTTCACAAGGTGTCTTGGAATTCGTCAAAGAATCATCTGCTGGCTCTCCAACCCTTCAGTTTTCTTCCAAACAGCAATGTTCAAGGAGAACACTTTGCTTGAATAAGGCATTTGAATACAATAATACAATACAATACACCAGGTTGAAAGAGACCTGCAAGATCATCGTGTCCAACCCATCAACCAATCCAACCCACCTAAACAACTAAACCATGCAGCCAAGCACCCCATCAAGAATAAGACAGAATACAGAATTAACCAGTTTGGAAAAGACCTCAGAGATCATCAAGTCCTACCTGTTACCTATCACCCAACACCTCATGACAACTAAACCATGGCTTCAAGTGCCACATCCAATAGTTTTTTGAACACCTCCGGGGACAGGGACTCTGCCACCTCCCCGGGCAGCACATTCTGGAACAGGTTGCCTGGGGAGGAGGCTGAGGCCCCATCCCTGGAGATTACAGAATTAACCAGGTTGGAAAAGACCTTGGAGATCATCGAGTCCAACCTATCATCCAACACCATCTCATCAACTAAACCATGGCACCAAGCACCCCATCCAGTCTCTTCCTAAACACCTCCAGTGCTGGTGACTGCACCACCTCCCTGGGCAGCACATTCCAATGGCCAATCTCTCTTTCTGTGAAGAATTTCTTCCTAACATCTGGCCTAAACCTCCCCTGGCACAGCTTGAGACTGCATCCTCTTGTTGTGGTGCTGGCTGCCTGGGAGAAGAGACGAACCCCCTCCTAGCTACAACCTCCCTTCAGGTAGTTGTAGAGAGCAAGAAGGTCTCCCCTGAGCCTCTTCTCCAGGCTAAAAGACCTCAGTTTAGCACCAAATGTTCCCTTTTGTTAAACCATTAGTGATCTATTTAACTGCTAGTGAGACGTGCAGCAGGTTCTAACCTGGGAAAAGTTTCATTTTCCTTTATGTCACGTCATGTAAATCCAAGGAGGGGGAGTTATCAGGGAGAGGAGGTGCAAGGACAAGCAGGAGACAAACTGAGAGAGCACTGAAGGTATTAAAAGACAAAGCAGATTAACTCCCTCAAATGAAACGTCTGGCACATCACAGGCTGCCAGCTGCTGTTCTGTTTGGACACATGGTGTAATAACACTATTCAGAGCTTGTTATAGAGTTGAACTTAGGGCATTGCTTTGTGCAAGGGAAAATGCACATCTCCTACAGCTCTAGAAAATGTCCTTGAACATAAATAAGATTGGATCAAAACTAAGGGGGGGGGAACCCCAAAAAATCAAAGGGAGCTCTGAATCCAGAGTCTGCATTTCTTTAGTCTGACTAAAGTGGTGTGCAGACTCTGCTGTGCACTAATAAGACATGAAACAACAGGCTCTAGCTTGAACATAAAAGATTTCACCTCACCGTGAGGAGAAAGTGCTTTATAGTGAGGGTGACAGAGCCCTGGAGCAGGCTGCCCAGAGAGGTTGTGGAGTCTCCTTCTCTGGAGACTTTCCAAACCCACCTGGATGCATTCCTGTGAGAACCACCCTAAGTGATCCTCCTCAGGCAGGGGGGTTGGACTGGATGATCTCTGGAGGTCCCTTCCAACCTCTGATGTACTGTGATACCGTGATACCAAAGCAACCACACCATGAAGAATGAATAGGAAGTCTACCCTACAAAGTCACCATAAGAGCTTGGGGGGGTTGTTTTAATGATCAGTTGTGTGAGATCAACCCCAAACGGTGAGAAACCAGTAATGGCTATTAGCACTGGCATACAGCTTAACCTGGAACACCATCACCATCATCCTAGCTATGCCATCTAACCACAGTTTAATCTCTGAAGCCTGAACAAGGCATTTGCAGCCTCAACATTCAGCACTTGCTGGGAAGCAAGTTTGAAAGAGACTGGCTCTGGGCACTAGGCAAAAGCAGTCCATCTCTCAGTAATGAGTGGTAGTGACAGCATTCATCTCTTTGCTCAAGAAACAACAAAGTAGTTTCCTTTGAACCAGCTGTGATGTCAACAAAGCATTTCAGCTGCTTGCTGAAACACCAGATGTTGTGAAGAACCCACAGCCATTACTAATCTGAACAATCCATTGTTCCACAATGACAGGGGAGGCGTTTTAAGGTTCCACCATAGCAATATTCTTTCAATCATGTCTGATTTCAAGCACCCAACACAGTGCCACAGACCCAGCTGCCAGAGGAGGATCACTTAGGGTGGTTCTCACAGGAATGCATCCAGGTGGGTTTGGAAAGTCTCCAGAGAAGGAGACTCCACAACCTCTCTGAGCAGCCTGCTCCAGGGCTCTGGCACCCTCACTGGAAAGAAGTTTCTCCTCACGGTGAGGTGAAATCTTCTATGCTCAAGCTTGAGCCTGCTGTTTCTTGTCTTATTAGTGCACACCACCCAAAAGAGCTTGGCCCCCTCCACTTGACACCCACCCCTCAGCTATTGATCAGATCCCCTCAGCTTTCTCTACTCCAGACTAAACAGCCCCAGGGCTCTCAGTCTCCCTTCACATGGGAGATGCTCAAGTCCCCATATCATTCTCATGGCTCTCTGTTGGACTGTCTCCAGCGGGTCTCTGTCTCTCTTGAACTGGGGAGCCCCAAACTGGACACAGGATTGCAGGTGTGGTCTCAGCAGGGCAGAGTAGAGGGGGAAAAGAACCTCCCTAGCCCTGCTGGCCACACTTTTCTTGATTCACCCCATGCAGGGGGAGGAGGGGGGTGGCATGTGGCCATGATATTACTAATGGTAGCTAGTGCAGATAGTTCTGATGACTGCACCTCTCCTACACCAACCTGTGCACATGTACACAGAGAAATGCAATCACATGCACACTCTCTGATGGACCTAAATGCACTTTACCTCCTAGGGGTCTTTGCAATACACTCCCCTTTGCCTTACATGTAATGTACAGCAAAAGAGAATCAGCAGGGTTCACTCCTACTGGAAAGTGTCTGCAGAGCTGAAGCCTTAGAAGAAGCCATCTAATTAACCCCTCCTATTGGTCACATGGATTAATTTTTCTAGAGTGCTCCCCTGTACAATCTTCTTGGAAAGCCAAAAGAAAACAGACCTCTAACAGCCTGCCTGCTTCTTGTACTAAATAACCCTGATGACACCAGACTGGGCAAGCTCCCTGTAATAAAGAGACTCTGCTTGTAACCAGAAATTTCCATGAGGCAAAACAAAACAAAAGAAAAGAAAGCAAAACAAAAGCAAAACAAAGCAAAAGCAAAACCAAACCAAAACCAAACCAAAACCAAACTAAACCAAAACAAACCAATACCAAACTAAACTACCTGAAGGGAGGTTGTAGCCAGGTGGGGGTTGGTCTCTTCTCCCAGGCAACCAGCACCAGAACAAGAGGACACCGTCTGAAGTTGTGCCAGGGGAAGTTTAGTCTGGAGGTGAGGAGAAAGTTCTTCCCCACAGAGAGCTGTTAGCCATTGGAATGTGCTGCCCAGGGAGGTGGTGGAGTCACCATCCCTGGAGGTGTTCAAGAGGGGATTGGATGTGGCACTTAGCGACACGGTTTAGTAGCCCTGAGGTCTTGGGTGACAGGTTGGACTTGATGATCTTTGAGGTCTTTTCCAACCTTATTGACTCTATGATTCTATGATTCAAACCAAACCCAAACCCAACCCAAACCAAACCAACAAAAAAAAACCAACCCAACTACAACAAACCCAAACCAAACTCAACAAACAACCCCCTTTCAACCTTCCTTTAAGCAAGGAAAAACTCTTTGCACTTGTACTCACCGTTCCATACAGCTTCCCCCTTGTTGTTCATTGCGACGAAGAGAGCACTTTTCACCCCAAACAGGCTGACTACACCTCTCTCCACGGTGGATATTTCAAAGAGACCTAAACCAGAAGGAGTTCAATGGGAGTGTTAGCACAGAATTTGGAGCTAATCAAGGGCAATCCAGATCTCACTTACTTGCTTTAAACCTCTAACGACCTTGTCTCATTCTCTTGATTAGATTTATCTCCCTAGTCCAGCCAAATAGAAAGAGGCTGAGAAGGTCTTGCTTTGTCTTCTATGCTGTGGGGTTTTAAAATGATTATTCAGGAATGCAGTGGCATGCTGTACAATCCTTTTGATCCATCAAACTCCTTCTAATAAGTAAGTTTGGGGTTGTTTTTCTTTCCCTGATATGCCGTAACTATGGCGTGTTTCTTACTTAGCTCTAGAGAAGCATGGCTTGCATTTTCAAGTCCCCCACGATGTCCTAGCTGCAAAAGATTTTTAGCAACTGCCCTCTACAGGAAAATCAAACCCACAGGGCTAATGCTTCTCCTTAATCTCCTGATAAGAGAGCAGCACCCATTAGGGGAAAAAAAAACCCAAGCAGGAACAGCAAGCCCCTTCCATGTCTGAACGTCCCAACGGTCCAGTCACCTGGGATTCAAAACTCGGGGCTCTTTGAGCTGAGCAACAGCCTCCCAAACTCAAACAGGCGAATGAGGAAAGCGAGGAGTGAGCAAATGCAGCAGAGAGACACTTTCCACCTGGCTGGTCTTTTCTCATCTGTGCAGCAAAGTAGGGTAAAAATAAACCGGAGCTAAATTTGTCTAAAGCATTCGTGACACGGTTCAGCCCGCAGGGGTTCTACCGTGTATTGATCCCAGAGACTCTCAGAAAGGCAACAGATGGAGCAGAGATGGTGAACACTACCAAGTAATAACATTTGCATTCTCTGAAGGGTAAATGACTCGAGTTCACAGCAATTAAGTGACATCTATGCTATTTCATTTCTGGATGCAACTCACTGTATTGGTTTTCATTGTGAACTCCGCTTATGCTGCCGTCTGGGAGGTTTGAAGGTGAAACCCGATGCCCACGTTGCAGTAAAGCCTCCGCTGCCTCTTGATGCCTAGCAAATAATCACTCTCCCAGTTCACCTCTGACTTCTCCCCTGACATCCAGCAATGGACCTGGACAGCAGAGATTGCCATCCTCTTTCCAGCAATGTGCCATTAGCTCTGCTTACAACTGGGTGTGTGGAAGCGATCCCGGCTAGCAAACCCAGGAGGAGGGAAAGCGGCAGGCAGCGTCCGCTGAGCGCTGTCTTCGCAGAACATAGTGATGAGAAGTCTCTGTGCAGTGGCCATCCGGTTCGCCTCCTGGGCACGTGGTCAGAATCGATGGCCCTAAAAATACTGCCCTTCTTGTTTTCCTCCCTCCAGCATGGTGGCAGAGGCTTATTTTTGGAAAGCCCACAGAGATTGCTGACATGAAACTAAAGCCCGCTAGCGGTCGGGTCGGAAGCAGAGGCAGGCCAACAGCAGGCAAACTGGTGGGGACCATGTTTTGCAGATCCTGCTTCCCGGCAAGCAGCCTCAGTTATATTTGATTGACCCATTTTTATAGTGCAGAGCCTGTCCCTCCCCACATCATCACTCTGACATCAACAGCTTGCCAAAGGTAAGCCTGCCACGGCTGTAACACTAACCTGCCATCCTCCCCGGGCTGGCTGAGCTTTGATGAATGCTGTCACCAAGACTGGAGGCAGGAGTGGGGTTTCATTGGCTGTTGAAAGCAGTCAGGGCAGTCAGAGGCTTCACAGGCAGCTTCCTTATTTAGAGAAGAAGGTGTAAAAAACAGTACGGACCTCATTAGTGAGCAATGAAAGCTTTGCAGTCACTTCCTCGGTGGCACGATCGCTGGGTGTGCAGCAGGGCAGAGCAAAACTGGGGGAGAACTGGCTCCAAGGGGCCCTTGCTCTTTTTGCACACAGCCAGCAAATCCAAGACACCTCTTACTGTGCCATGTTTGTCCCCCTAAAAGGAGTGCTCCTGGCTGGCTAACAGAGAGGGAAGCCACACTGAAAGGAGAGGAAGCCCCTGGGCTTGCTCCTACTGATTTTATGCAAGCACGTTTCTGCTGCTTGCAGCAGCAGTTCTGCTGAGCAGGACATGCAGGCTGGAGCATTGATCTTGCCGTTTCAAGTTGCTGGGGACATTGATACGTCCTTAAGTGTTCCCATCTTTCACTGAGGGGCCTTCCAAATGCTCACAGTTATTTGGGGAGGCTGTGTGCCTTTTGCAGGGGGCGGCGGTGTTTGTGTTGGCAAGACAAGGCACTTACTTCATAAGTCATATATAAAGAGAGAGCTACCACACTAAAATTATAAAACACCATTATCTGCCTAAGGTCAAAAGGTTTTTTCATGTTCCATGAGTTTGGGTCCCAAAGAAGTGACGAAATAAACGTAGGTTCCAATGATAAAGGTTGTTGGAAAAGGTGAAGACATGAGTGGCCAGCCTCTGGTCTTGGATCAGCATCTTTAATCCATTCATTCAAGGCGTTGAAGAAGAGGGAACAAGGGCAATGGCCACGCCTCCCTACTGCTTCACTGTCTTTTTTTCACAGTATCACAGCACATTAGAGGTTGGAAGGGACCTCCAGAGATCCAACCCCCCTGCCAAAGCAGGATCACCCAGGGTAGTCCACACAGGAATGCATCCAGGTGGGTTTGGAAAGTCTCCAGAGCAAGAGACTCCGTAACCTCTCTGGGCAGCCTGCTCCAGTGCTCTGTCACTCTCACGTTGGGGTGAAATCTTCAATGCTCAAGCTTGAACCTGTTTGTTCCTTCTCTTATTACTGCATACCACCAAAAAGAGCTTGGCCCCCTCCACTTTGACACCTACCCCTCAAGTATTGATAGACATTGATCAGATCCCTTCTCAGTCTTCTGTTCTCAAGACTAACCAGTTCCAGGGTTCTCAGCCTCTCTTCATAGGGGAGATGCCCAAATACTCTCTCTTTTTTTTCTCCTTCCCCCCCTAATATCTGAATATCTTATTTTTCCTTTCCTTCCATTTTCTCAGGTTGTCTTACTTGATTCCCCTCCTTTTCCGCTGATGCTGTTCCAGCTTCCTTGGAGCCGGACAGATTAGACTTCCACCTTAATGAACTTCATGGGGCTTATTAGGGCTTTAGTGGGAGGGAAATGTCTGAGATTTATGCACCTGCTTTTTGCCAATATGTCTGTCAGCTTTTCACAGTACAGAACCTGGGCAGTCCATGTCATGTGAGACACCTGCAGGTTAATAAGCAGAGTACCTGGCAGGGCACTGGGCACACCCATGGTGACAGCAAGGGTGTAATATGAGGCTTTGGATGCCTCAAGGATCATCCAGTTCCAACCCCCCTGCCACAGGCAGGGGCACCTCACACTACATCAGGTTGCCCAGAGTCACATCCAACCTGGCCTTAAAAACCTCCAGGGATGAGGCTTCCACCACCTCCCTGGGCAACCTGTGCCAGTGTCTCACCACCCCACATGGGAAAGAACTTCTTCCTAACATCCAATCTGAGCCTACCCATTTCTAGTTTTGCTCCATTCCCCCCAGTCCTATCACTCCCTGACACCCTAAAAAGTCCCTCCCCAGCTTTCTTGTAGCCCCCTTCAGATACTGGAAGGCCACAAGAAAGTCTCCTCAGAGCCTTCTATTCTCCAAACTGAACAGCCCCCAACTCTCTCAGCCTGTTCTCACAGGAGAGCCCTCAGATCATGCTTACAATATTTTCTGTTTGTTGTTTGTTTGGTTTTTTTTTGACTCTAGAGAATATTTCAGGACCAATTGTGCAGTTTGCTCATGTTCAGTGTCCCAGGAGGGAAATCAGAATACGGCTTCCAATCGGGGATGCCAAACAGCATGTGGTGGTTTCATGGGGGCTGCAGAGCTGGCTTTCCATCATTGGCTTTTGATTACCTTTGCATCTTTGTGCCTCCTTTGTCAGGTTTCTCACTGCATAGACAAGACACGGGCTAAAAGATCTTGCCTACCTTGTTCTGGCACATCTGCCACTGCAGATTCCCAACGAGTTATTCTGACGGCCTATGTGAAAGGAACAGTTTGTGGGATGTACCCTCTGGCGTCCTGGTACTCTCAGTCCCACAAGAAATCCTACAAAACAAAACAAAACCAAAAGACCTCAAACAACCAAACCCTGGGATAAATTCTGCAAGCCTTTGGGATGCACTACTCTGGCTTTTAGCCAATCCAATGGCAAAGTGGCTGCTGAGAGCTGTGGTGGGACAGGGTAGCTAGACCAGGGGACAGCCTCTCACTTGCAGTTTCCTGCTGAGCAAGGATAGCTGACTGGGCAGTGAATGGAAAGGGTGGTCAGATGGCTTGCCTGCAAATGTCTTGCTTGATCTGGAAAGCAAACAGCTAAAAACTGTGATTTCACTGGGACATCTAGTCCTCATAAGGCCAAGTGCCATGAGGATGATTAGAGGACTTCAGCATCTCCCCTACAAAGAGTGACCGAGAGCCCCTGGGGCTGTTTAGTCTGGAGAAGAGAAGGCTGAGAGGGGATCTGATCAATGTCTATCAATATCTGAGGGGTGGGTGTCAAGTAGAAGGGGCCAAGCTTCTTTGATGCACAATAATAAGACAAGGAACAACAGATACAAACTGGAATATAGAAGGGTTCACCTCAACATGAGGAGAAACTTCTTTGCAGTGAGGGCGACAGAGCCCTGGAACAGGCTGCCCAGAGAGGTTGTGGAGTCTCCTTCTCTGGAGACTTTCCAAACCCACCTGGATGCCTTCCTGTGCAGACTGCCCTGGGTGATCCTGCTTTTGGCAACTTCTCCATTGTAGCTGAAATGAGTCCTGAACCATTCTGTAGTCTCACCTGTGGCCACCAGGTCGCTGAGTTCCTCTGTATCAGCAAAGTGGTCTGAAGATGAGCTGATGTGCAAATTCTGGATTCAATCAGGCAAGCCTTGTCTCCTCTAAAAGATGTTTCCTTCTGGTTAAACTTGTCCTCTTGGGTCACAAACTGACTATTTCCAGTAAACATGCTGTGACCTTTTTATTTTTTTTTTAGATAGCATCTTGTCCTGGCCTCACATGCCCAGGGGAATTTGGAAGGCATCAAGAGCCACCAGGATGATTAAGGGACTGGAGCACATGCCCTGTGAGGAGAGGCTGAGAGAACTTGGGGCTGTTTAGTCTGGAGAAGAGAAGATTGAGAGGGCATTTAATAAATGTTTATAAATATCTGAGGGCTGGGTGTCAGGAAGGAGGGGACAGGCTCTGCTCACTCCCTGTGAGAGGAGAAGGAGCAATGGATGTAAGCTGCAGCACAGGAGGTTCCACCTCAACACGAGGGGGAACTTCTTTACTGTAAGGGTGACAGAGCCCTGGAACAGGCTGCCCAGGGAGGTTGTGGAGTCTCCTTCTCTGGAGACATTCAAGGCCCATCTGGATGTGTTCCTCTGTGACCTGTGCTAGATTCTGTGGTCCTGCTCTGGCAAGGGGCTTGGACTCGCTGATCTCTAGAGGTCCCTTCCAAGCCCTAACATCCTCTGATCCTGTGATCCTGTGACACACCAGCAGAATTTTCAGTGTAATAAAACCTGTGATCTCCCAAATAGGTAACAGTTTGCTTCAGCAATCAACCTCTGCTTACTCCAAATCCGAAGACCCAGGATGACAGGGCTTACTGCCTCATTAAAGTGACAAAGCTTGCTGGTATTTTAGTACAACATTCAAATAATCCCCCTTTGGAACACAGCAGCACAGATCCACTTTCAGACAGCTAGGAAAAGACATGCAGCTGAGCAGTAACGTGATAGGGATGTCTTTCAAAAATGCACGATGACTTAGGGTCCCAAGTTCCATTTTCAAAGCACTTCAAAGTCTCTCCCTATTTTAAGGCCTGGAAAGAGCAATCCCTCATTCAAACACAGAAGGACAGACTAAAATTGTTCACCTTGCCCGTGTTGAAGACCCAGGCTGCTGGTGGAACAGAGGAGAAGGGAGATACCTGAAGGAGGCCTACAAGAAGGATAGAGAGAGACTGTTTGCAAAGACCTGCAGTGACAGGATGAGGGGCAATGGCTTCAAACTAGAGAAAAGCAGATTTAGAGTGGATGTTAGGAACACTGGAACAAGTTGCCTGGGGAGGTGGCTGGAGACCCATCCCTGGAGAATGGTTAAAAACCTCTAAACACTGTTAGTTTAATGGTGGGGCTCCATAGCCATACTTGGCACACAGAATTCCACACAGAATTGGCACACAGAGTTCCATTCTGTGAAGCTGGAGGAGGACAGATTTAGACTGGAGATCAGGAAGCAATCCTTTACAGTGAGGGTGGTGAGACACTGGAGCAGATTTCCCAAGGGTTTTTAACAGAATTAACCAGGTTGGAAAAGACCTTGGAGATCATCAAATCCAACCTATCACCCAACACCATCTCATCAACTAAACCATGGCACCAAGTGCCTCATCCAGTCTCTTTTTAAACACCTCCAGTGATGGTGACTCCACCACCTCCCTGGCCTCACCTCAAGCTGAGGCTTGCCAGGGCTCTGGGAAACCTGATCTAGTTGAGGATGTCTCTGCTTAATGCAGAGGGGGTTGGACTGGATGACCTTTGGTGGTCCCTTCCAGCTCAGACTATTCTGTGAAGCTTTAGGAGGACAGACTTAGACTGGAGATTAGGAAGAAATCCTTTACAGTGAGGGTGATGAGACACTGGAACAGATTTCCCAAGGAGGCTGTGGCTGTCCCCTCCCTGGAGGTGTTCAAGGCCAGGTTTGATGAGGCCTTGAGCAACCAGGTCTAGTGGAAGATGTCCCTGCCTATGGCAGAGGGTTTGGAACTAGATGATCTTCAGAGTTCCTTCCAAGCTAAACCTTTCTATGAATCTATGAATTTCCAGGTGACAAATCTGTCTGGTTTGGCAGGGTAGGTACTGCAGGGTCTGGAGAACTTGCATAAAACTGCTAGCCCAAGTATGGCTATGGAGCCCCATCTTTAACAGAGTTTAGAGGTTTTTAACACAAACCCCAGAACTCTTAGGAATGAAATACAAACCACAGTATGAAAGCAGTAGAAAAAACCATAATAGGCTATGGGCTGCAGGGATATCTAAGAACTCAACTGATAGCAAGAAAACTGGGGAATGGTGAGGAGGATATTGTGAGGTAGAGAAGCATCAAGACTAGGCTGGATAGGGCCACAGTGTAGATGAGTATCAGCAGAAGGCCTGAGCTCTGGTAGGAGGAGGATGACAAAAAGGGTTACTAGCACATTGCATTTGTTATTTCTCTTACTGTTATCCAACAGAGAGGCAGATTTGTGACCCTACAGATACCCAAAATGACAACAGACTGCAACTTTGCCTAAGACTCTTCAGAATGGAGCAAAAGTATCACCTCATACAACTGCTGACTCCTGGGCTGGAGCAGGAGAAGTGTAGCCAGCAGGTCTAGAAAGGTGATTCTCCCCCTCTCTACTCTGCTCTGGTGAGAGCCCACCTACCTCTTTATGACATGACCCCAAATCTCTCCTTGCATCACAGCTATTCTCCATGCACCATGCTGTAGCAGAAAAGAACTTGTATCCTTCACTGGGTTTTACCCCAGATCTCTTCCAGGCTTATAGTTTCATAGTTTCAGTCAGGGTTGGAAGGGACCACAAGGATCAGCTAGTTCCAACCCCCCTGCCATGGGCAGGGACAGCCCACACTAGATCAGGCTGGACAGAGCCTCATCCAGCCTGGGCTTAAACACCTCCAGGGACGGGGCCTCAACCACCTCCCTGGATAACCCATTCCAGGGCTTCACCACTTTCATGGTGAAGAACTTCCTCCTCACATCCAGCCTGAATCTCCCCACCTCCAGCTTCATTCCATTCCCCCTACTCCTATCACTCCCTGATTGCCTGAGAAGTCCCTCCCCAGCCTTCTTGTAGCCCCCCTTCAGATACTGGAGGGCCACAATGAGGTCACCTCGGAGCTTTCTCTTCTCCAGACTGAACAGCCCCAACTCCTTCAGTCTGTCCTCACAGGAGAGGTGCTCCAGCCCTCTGATCATCCTCGTGGCCCTTCTCTGGACACCTTCCAGCACCTCCAGATCTCTTTTGTAATAGGGGCTCCAGAACTGGACACAGTACTCCAGGTGGGGTCTCACCAGAGCTGAGTAGAGGGGGAGAATCACCTCCCTTGACCTGCTGGCCACACTTCTCTTTATGCCAGTTTGAAGCTTGGTATAGAAACCCCGAGGCAGCAAGAGCTCAAAAAATGCTCAAGATGTGTTCCTGTGTGGCTTTTATTACTATTTATTACTAATGGTTTATATTTATTCATTATTTAATTCCATAATCCTAATAGACCTTGTGGAGTCTCCCTCCCTGGAGATATTCAAGACCCAAACCTTGTGGAGTCTCCCTCCCTGGAGATATTCAAGACCCATCTGGATGCCTTCCTCTGTGACCTGCTCTAGGTGATCCTGCTCTGGCAGGGGGGTTGGACTGGATGAGCTATCAAGGTCCCTTCCAGCCCCTGACACTCTGTGATTCTGTGAAAGAGAAATTGTGTTTCAACTTCTGTTCTAGGGACTGGGAGAAGCAGCTAGCCTGCAGAAGCAGTTGGAGTTGAGTCGGAGTTGGTCTCTTCTCCCAAGCAACCACCAACAGAAGAGGAGGACACAGTCTCAAGCTGCACCAGGGGAGGTTTAGGCTGGATGTGAGGAAGAAATTCTTCATAGAAAGAGAGATTGGCCATTGGAATGTGGTGCCCAGGGAGGTGGTGGAGTCACCGTCCCGGGAGGTGTTTAAAAAGAGCCTGGATGGGGCACTTGGTGCCATGGTTTAGTAGCTTAGATGGTGTTGGGTGACAGGTTGGACTCGATGATCTCAAAGGTCTTTGCCAAACTGGTTAATTCTGTATTCTGTGTTCTGGAGGAGGAACAGTTAAAGCTGCTGGTGATTGCACTGTGGAGCTCTTGTCAGTGCAGGCTGAAGGAGGCTTGGAGATTTGGATTTCACTTGAAACTCAGAAAAATCACAGGATGTTAGGGGTTGGAAGGGACCTCCAAAGCTCATCAAGTCCAAACTCCCTGCCATAGTAAGACCATAGAATCTAGCACAGGTCACACAGGAACACATCCAGATGGGTCTTGAAAGTCTCCAGAGAAGGAGTCTTAAAGTCTCCAGAGAAACCATTCTGTAGTGCAGACTTCTCAGCAACATAGACAGTTTAGTGTAGCTGGCTTTCTGGTCCATTCATGGACATAATAAAACCCTCCCCCTGAGGTGGCTTCTCCATATCACAGAGAGGTTGAAATGACTGTCCTAAGACACTGCAGTGACTCCACAGCGAATCTGTGAGTTTATAAGCTGGTGTTCTGCACACCCACCCACACTGCCTCTCTCATCACCTCCCTCAGCTGTTGCCACACTCCAAGGACAGACAGTCCAAGGGCAAAATGCTGAGCTCCAAACCAGAAGTCACAGCCTCCAGCCTGCACAGGGATCAGTTTGGTGCCATTTATTAGAATAGTGGAATGCTGTGGAGCATGTTTCATTTGGTTGCTTGGTTATGGGGATGGCTTTCTCGTTAGAGCTGCTTTCCAATACCTGAAGGGATCTTGCAGCAAGGCTGCAGAGGGACTTCTCATCAGGGTGTCTAGCAATAAGACAAGGGAGAATGGTTTGAAACTGAGGGAGAGTAGGGTTAGACTGGATCTTAGGAAGAAGTTCTTCAATACAGTAGTGAAACTCTGGAATAGGTTGCCCAGAGAGGCTGTGGATAACTCCTCCCTGGGAGTGTTTAAGGCCAGGTTGGATGGGCTAGGGAGATTCTTTTTCCCCTCTCCTCTGCCCTGATGAGACCACAGCTGCAATACTGTGTCAAGTTTGGGGCTCCCCAGTTCAAGAGAGACAGAGACCTGCTGGAGACAGTCCAACAGAGAGCCATGAGGATGATTAGGGGACTTGAGCATCTCCCCTGTGAAGAGAGACTGAGAGCCCTGGGGCTGTTTAATCTTGAGAAGACTGAGAGGGGATCTGATCAATGTGTATCAATAGCTGAGGGGTGGGTGCCAAGTGGAGGGGGCCAAGCTCTTTCTGGTGGTGAGCAGTAATAAGGCAAGGAACAGTGGATACAAGCTTGAACATAGAAGATTTCACCTCACCATGAAGAGAAACTTCTTTCCAGTGAGGGTGAGAGAGCCCTGGAGCAGGCTGCCCAGAGAGGTTGTGGAGTCTCCTTCTCTGGAGACTTTCCAAGCCCACCTGGATCCATTCCTGTGCAGACTACCCTAGGTGATCCTGCTTTGGCAGGGGGGTTGGATTCAATGATCTCTGAAGGTCCCTTCCAACCTCTAATGTACTCTGATAACATAAGCTCTGTTCATTCTAGGAGAGCCATACAGTTATGCTGTCAGCCTTGCACCCTGCTGGCATCTTCTGTACTTGAAGAAGGGATGCATTCCTAACACACTCACAGTGTGCACACTCTGTTAACTCTCCACAGAAGGATGCAACACAGCTTCCTTGATGATATCCAAGGCCTTGCTCAGAAGGTATCTCTCCAAGGCAAACAGAAGCATTTTTATTTTGGTTAAAAATGCTACAAACAGCTGAGCAGTACCCTTGGTAAGTTGCTGAGGGCACTCTCAGCCTCTCGTTGAACACCTTCAGCATACTCCTGTGCATCCTACTGGCTCCCCAGTTGACTTCTTCCAACTTGTTACAGAATACAGAATTAACCAGGTTGGAAAAGACCTCTGAGATCATCGAGTCCAACCTATCACCCAGCACCATCTAATCAACTAAACCATGGCACCAAGCACCCCATCCAGGCTCTTCCTAAACACCTCCAGGGATGGTGACTCCACCACCTCCCTGGGCAGCACATTCCAATGCCCAATCTCTCTTTCTGGGAAGAACTTTCTCCTCACCTTGAGCTCAAACCTCCCCTGGCACAGCTTGAGACTGTGCCCTCTCCCCAGATGTCATGCAGGTTTGCTTTAATTCTGCCCTTCTTCTTTGCCTTCCTGGCAATTTCTGATGCTTGCTCTGATACAAGAGCATCAAATCTGAGCACACAAATAAACACTTTGTATTTCAGGCTGCAGCCACCTTGTTATTTCTTCATCAAGAGCTGCAATGTGAGGCATTTGTTGTGATGGCTTTTAACATATGGGCCATCAAGATTAGATTCCTAAAACATTCTGAAAACCAATTATAGCTTTAACAGTGACCATGGTTAAATATAAAACCTCAGTAATTTGTTCTATTAAAAAGGCCAGGGTCTTATTTTTATCAAATGATGTTATCGGGGCATGTTCTAAATCAGCCAAAAGCTCTTGTAGCTGTAAGAGCTTCGATTCTTGCCATTTGTTAACAGACCAGGAATAAAGATGAATTGGCTTCTTTGTGCCTGCATCAGGAATAGTGTGGCCAGCAGGAGCAGGGAAGTAATTCTGTCCCTGGATTCAGCACTGGTTAGGCCACACCTTGAGTCCTGTGTCCAGTTCTGGGCCCCTCCGTTTAAGAAGGACACTGAGACTCTTGAGCATGTCCAGAGAAGGGCAACAAAGCTGGGGAGGGGACTGGAGCACAGCCCTATGAGGAGATGCTGAGGGAGCTGGGGTTGCTTAGCCTGGAGAAGAGGAGGCTCAGGGGAGACCTTCTTGCTGTCTCCAACTCCCCGAAGGGAGGTTGTAGCCAGGAGGGAGTTGGTCTCTTCTCCCAGGCAACCAGCACCAGAACAAGAGGACACAGTTTCAACATGTGCCAGGGGAAGTTTAGTCTGGAGGCGAGGAGCAAGTTCTTCCCAGAGAGAGCTGTTAGCCATTGGAATGTGCTGCCCAGGGAGGTGGTAGGATCGGTGTTCCTGGAGGTGTTTAGGAAGAGCCTGGATGAGGCACTTGGAGCCATGGTTTAGTTGATGAGATGGTGTTGGGGGATAGGTTGGACGTTACGATCTCAAAGGTCTTTCCCAACCTGGTCAAGTCTGTGTTTTTCTGTGTATGCAACTATTCCAAGCATCCTTTCAGCAGAAGGAGTATTCCACGCAGGATTAGAGAACAGTTTGTCTGATGCACACTAGACAGGCGGTAGGGAGCAGGGTCAAGGCAAGCATGTAGCAGAGCTTTTTGATCAGGCAAGCAGTGAGCATATGCTGGCAGCTGGAATGTGTGCTCAGCTTACTTTATTGGAGTTTCAGCACTGACCTTTTGCTGCATTCCTCCAGCAGTAGTAAAGTGGTGGTGCTTAAGTAAACTGACATAGACCACGTGCAAACCCAGCTGTCTGCCCCAGCCCACCGTTTCTCCTACTGTTACCGAAAGCCTTGAAGGCATGTCAGTGATGCAATTCCATGTGCCACGGCCTCTCATGAAAATAATGTTGTGAAAAGAAATAATAGTTGTGCTCTGAAAGGGTTCCCAAACATTGGAATGGCCTGCCCAGGGCAGTGCTGGAGTCACCATCCCTGGAGGTGTTCCATCAGCCTGTGGGCTTGGCACTTAGGGACAGGGTTTCAGAGCTTGGTTGAGGGTTGGACTGGATGATCTTGGAGGGCTCTTCCAACTGGATGGATTCTATGAATCTTGGCATGATAGAATAGAACAGGACAGGATAGAATAGGATAGGATAGGATAGGATAGGATAGGATAGAATAGAATAGAATAGAATAGAATAGAATAGAATAGAATAGAATAGAATAGAATAGACCATGTTGGAAAAGACCTTTGAGATCATCAAGTCCAACCTATCACCCAACACCATCTAAGCAACTAAACCATGGCACCAAGCACCCCATCTTCCTAAACACCTGGATGTTAGAAAGAAGTTCTTCATAGAAAGAGTGATTTGCCATTGGAATGTGCTGCCCAGGGAGGTGGTGGAGTCACCATCCCTGGAGGTGTTTAGGAAGAGACTGGATGGGGTGCTTGGTGCCATGGTTTAGTTTAGTTGCTTTAGTTGATTAGACAGTGTTGGATGATAGGTTGGACTCAATGATCTTGAAGGTCTCTTCCAACCTGGTCAATTCAATTCAATTCAATTCAATTCAATTCAGTTCTGTTCTATTCTATTCTATTCTATTCTATTCTATTCTATTCTATTCTATTCTATTCTATTCTATTCTATTCTATTCTATTCTAACCTCCAGTGATGGAGACTCCACCACCTCCCTGGGCAGCCCATTCCAATGGCCAATCACTCTTTCTATGAAGAACTTCCTACTGTGGCATCACACTGTGTGCAGACCAACAAGGCTTTCCCAGAGGGCTTCTGATTCCAAGTACCCCCACTTATGAGATGTGTTAAACTTCAGACATGTGAGCTTGGCTTTCAGAAAGCAGTGACTGAAAGCCAGCCTGGTTAAGCTGCCGTAAGCAAAAGGGAAGGCATCACTTGGTGTTTGGACAGCCAGGAGAGAGCTTTCCTTTCTGTGGAATCCCATAGCTTCTCAAAAGTCACAAGTGAGTGCTGCTTTCCCCATAAGAATGCAGAAAATTGACAAACAACATGGATGCAGCATGTACTGTGTACAGCCTGCACTGCCACACTCTCAATGCCCTTCTGAGAGGAGAAGATGAAAGTCCTGGTGAATAGGAAGAGCAGTTAGGAAGATTCTAAGCCTTGGGGGCTTTTAATCCTTTCATAGGAATTAGGGTGCTGCCTCCACTGCCCTGCTCAGATAAATACCTCAGCCTCTTCTGAGCTTTCTTCCCACTGCCATGACATCAGCTGAAAGATTATCACAGTACCACAGTACATTAGAGGTTGGAATGGACCTCCAGAGATTGAGTCCAACCCCCCTGCCAGAGCAGGATCACCCAGGGTAGTCTGCACAGGAATGCATCCAGGTGGGGTTTGAAAGTCTCCAGAGAAGGAGACTCCACAACCTCTCTGGGCAGCCTGTTCCAGGGCTCTGTCACCCTCACTGGAATGAACTTTCCCCTCATGTTGAGGTGAAACCTTCTGTGTTCAAGCTTGAACCTCTTGTTTCTTATTACTGTGCACCACTGAAAAGAGCTTGGCCCCCTCCACTTGATACCCACCCCTCAGATGCTTCCAGGTGAGCTTTGAAAGTACTGCTGCCCATTGCTGCCTTTCACTCAAACAGAGGTGGGGCAATTTATACAGAGCAATTGCAGAGCTCTTCTGACCCATCTCTTTTTTGCCTACAGAGGCTCATGGAGCATTCTGGAGAGTGTTTCACTCAGTGAAGGTGGAAACCTTCAGCAGAGAGGGAATCAGCCATAGGTGACCAGCAGCAGGCAGTTAGCTTGATGGAGGGCAGACATGCAGTTGAAGAACAAGAAGGGCTCAGAGCTCCTTTAGTTTTCCAGCCTCCCTAGGTAAAGGTGCACACATTCCCAACACTGTAGCACTTTGCTTGCCTCTGGCTGAAGCCAAATGCTGTCAGGCAGCAGAGGAGCATTGGTCACCTAGAAATCACAGAATAAGACAATCACAGAAGCAACCAGGCCACCAGCACCAGAACAAGAGGACACAGTCTCAAGCTGCACCAGGGGAAGTTTAGGCTTGAGGTGAGGAGAAAGTTCTTCCCAGAAAGAGTAATTGTCCATTGGAATGTGCTGCCCAGGGAGGTGGTGGAGTCACCATCCCTGGAGGTGTTCAAAAAGAGGCTGGACATGGCACTTGAAGCCATTGTTCAGTTGTCATGAGGTGTTAGGTATTAGGTGAGAGGTTGGACTTGATGATCTCTGAGGTCTTTTCCAACCTGGCTGATTCTATATTTTTTTCAGAGTTCCTTTCCAACCCATTCTATGATTCTATGATCTACTGAAACAGCAGAAAATGGCACCAGTATAAACATCTATGCCAAGCAAAGCACAATATCCCCCATGGTTAGACAGCACTTCCCTGAATGATTTGGAAGGTTTAGAAATCAAGTAAACCTCAGAAAGAGGTCAACAATGTATTTTTGTCCCCAGCTTTGTTGCCCTTCTCTGGACACCTTCCAGCATCTCAACATATTTCCTAAAACTGAGGGGCCCCAGAACTGGACACAGGACTCAAGGTGTGGCCTAACCAGTGCTGAGTACAGGGACAGAATGACTTCTCTGCTCCTGCTGGCCACACTGTTGCTGATACAGGTCAGGATGCCATTGGTCTTCTTGGCCACCTGGGCACACTGCTGGCTCATGTTCAGCCTACTATCACCCAGTACCCCCAGGTCCCTCTCCACCTGGCCACTCTCCAGCTACTCTGACCCCAGCCCCCCCACCCCCCTAGCCCCCACAAGAGTGGTGTGTACCACTTTGCATGTAGAAACATGGATTACTTGGAAGAAAGAACCACTTCCATGGGCAGGGAGAATTGCCTGAAATGGCTAAAAACACATCCAAGATAACAACTGGTGGTCAGGCAGCGGTTTCCAAATGACTACTCAACAGAAGCACTCACATCCTCTTGTGTAGCTGTTCAAGCTTGAGGCCAGGCTCATGCCACTGACCCACTGCAATTTCTATCTTTTACTGGTGAGCAAGGGAAGGCTCATTTCTCCAAAAGAAAAACAACAAAGAACAGAAAGGAGGCTTGGCTGGCTTGGGCTGATGGGATTTCCGCTGTGGAAATAGGCAGAGAGGAGCCTGATAAGGTGGATGCTGCACACATGAGGAGTGGTGGAAGGAAGCAGGACCCTGTTTGTGGAGAGATGCTATTTCTGCCAGGATTTAAAAGTGTTCTTTGGAACAAAGCTGCAACAGTCACTCTAAATGACTTCCATGAGTGAAGCTCAGAGCATTTGGGAGGATTATAATTTATGCCAGGCAGAAGCTGTTATGGTTCAGTTTAAAGCACCTAAAATAAGACTTTTGGGACACAACCAAACCAGCTGCAACTCTGCTAACTCCCCAGCTCGAGGCACTCCTGAATTTGTATGCACAGAGCCCATTCCCACATGCAGGCCAAGGAACTTGAGCCCCTGTTGAAACCACCAAGTCCCAAAGATCATAGAATCAACCAGGTTGGAAAAGACCTCAGAGATCATCAAGTCCAACCTATCACCCAACACCTCATGACAACTAAACCATGGCACCAAGTGCCACATCCAGTCCTTTTTTGAACACCTCCAGGGATGGTGACTCCACCACCTCCCTGGGCAGCACATTCCAATGGCAAATTGCTCTTTCTGGGAAGAACTTTCTCCTCACCTCAAGCCTAAAGTTTCCCTGGCACAGCTTGAGACTGTGTCCTCTTGCTCTGGTGCTGGTTGCCTGGGAGAAGAGACCAACCCCCACCTGGCTACAGCCTCCCTTCAGGTAGTTGTAGACAGCAAGAAGGTCCCCCCTGAGCCTTCTCTTCTCCAGGCTGATATTTGATATTTCACAGTAGTATCACCAAGGTTTGGTGCTGTTAGAAATGAAGCACTAGGAAAGGGCTGACAAAGCCATGTAGCATATGACTCTCTACACCTCTCAGCAAAACTTGGATTAATTTAATCAAAGGATTTCTTCCACCATGGTTTGGTCTTTCTCTTTGTATATCTGGAAGGAGAGTTTTTCTCCATGGTATGCTCAGAATCATAGAATTGTCAGGTTTGGAAGTGACCTCAAGGATCATCTAGTTCCAGCCCCCCGGCCATGGGCAGGGACAGCCCACACTAGATCGGGTTGCCCAGAGCTACATCAAGCCTGGACTTAAAAACCCCCAGGGATGAGGCTTCCACTACCTCCCTGGGCAACCTGTGCCAGTGTCTCACCACCCTCATGGGGAAGAACTGCTTCCTAACATCCAGTCTGAATCTGCCCATTTCTATTTTTTTGTCCATTCCCCTCAGTTCTATCACTCCCTGACACCCTAAAAATCCCTCCCCAGCTTTCTTGTAGCCCCCTTCAGATACTGGAATAAGGTTTCCTTAGAGCCTTCTCTTCTCCAGACTGAACAGCCCCAACTCCCTCAGTCTGTCCTCATAGGAGAGGTGCTCCAGCCCTCTGATCATCCTCCTGGCCCTTATCTGGACACCTTCCAGCACCTCCAGATCCCTTTTGTAATAGGGGCTCCAGAACTGGAGGCAGTACTCCAGGTGGGGTCTCACTGGAGCTGAGTACAGGGGGAGAATCCCCTCCCTTGACCTGCTGGCCACACTTCTCTTGATGCAGCCCAGGGTGTGATTTGCTTTCTGGGCTTTCCATTCAATTTAGGTGGCAAGAAGTTTCTCTGGGTTGTTTTACACAGCATGCTTCCACCCACTGTATTTTTCCTATGCTTCACCTCCTCCTCCCTTAGTTAGATAGGATTAATGGCTGTCCTCCACTTCTCTGCCACTCAGCCCAGCTCTTGGTGTCTGGTGTTGGTGTCTGATGCCATATAAACTGCAGCCACCTCTGCAGTTCATTCACTTTCCCAGCCTTCCTATGGGCCCAATGACAGACACTGCCTCCCAGGAGACTGGCAGAGGTTGTCTGCCCCTGCAGAGACAGCAGCCACCTTCATCCTGCTTGTTCAGTGGCACAGGCACGCAGGCAAGAGGCAAAACATCTTTTTTCCTTACCCAGGGTAAATGAATCTATCTGTCTGAGATGCTGGGTGGGTCACACACTCGGGGTTGGTGACTCAAATCACCTGTATGTGTGACACTTTGCCTTCTGGGTTTAGTCCAGCTCTTCAGACTGGTTTTGATAACAAATAGCTGAAGCCCTTACTTAGCAGGACAGGCTATGCTCCTCCAAGGACTCCCTCACACACTGAATGCCACCCTGCTGCTACTGGAGGAAAGAGTGGTCAGGCTTTGGAATGTGCTGCCCAGAGAGGTGGTTGAGTCCCCAAGCCTGGATGTGTGTGGATGTGGTGCTTGGGGATATGATTTAGGGGTGAACCCTTGGTGATCCTGAGGGTCTTTTCCAATCTGAATGTTTCTGCCATTCTGTGGTTCTTTTGCTCACCTGTTAGGAGTTTTACTCAGCTCATTGATGTCTTGCTTCTGATGACTGTTGTGGCTGGCCTCCCAAGTGCTGCTCCTTATGATGCATGTTTGTTTTGTTCCACTTGCTTCCAAACATTGGGGCAAGATGACAACCCAGTGTTTAAATGCTATTATAGCACGAAATCAAGCCCTTCAACTTACATGACCAGAAATAAGCTTGTTTGTACTTGTGCACAACAATATATTCTTCTAACTCTGTGGTCCCATGGGACCATAATTCTGTGGTTGCTACCAACTTCCACCACATCCAGTACATAGTATGAAGCAATACATTTATTTTTGTGCAGCACTGATGTGCAGCTACTTCAGTGAGGCAAAGACACAAGAAGAGGAGAAGCATCTCATTATGCTTCTGACCTACACACACACACACACAGAGTCCTGTGTCCAGTTCTGGGCCCCTCAGTTCAGGAAAGATGTTGAGTTGCTGGAAGGTGTCCAGAGAAGGGCAACAAAGCTGGGGAGGGGTTTGGAGCACAGCCCTGTGAGGAGAGGCTGAGGGAGCTGGGGTTGCTTAGCCTGGAGAGGAGGAGGCTCAGGGGAGACCTTATTCTGTCTACGACTACCTGAAGGGAGGTTGTAGCCAGGTGGGCATTGGTCTCTTCTCCCAGGCAACCAGCACCAGAACAAGAGCACACAGTCTCAAGCTGTGCCAGGGGAGGTTTAGGCTTGATCTTAGAAAGAAATTCTTCCCAGAAAGAGAGATTGGCCATTGGAATGTGCTGCCCTGGGAGGTGGTGGAGTCACCATCCCTGGAAGTGTTTAGGAAGAGCCTGGATGAGGCACTTGGTGTCATGGTTTAGTTGATGAGATGGTGTTGGGTGATCTGCTGGACTTGATGATCTCTGAGGTCTTTTCCAACCTGGTTAATTCTGTGATTCTGTGACTTGGTGTAGAATAGCAGGGAACAGCACTGTATTTTCTGGATGCAGTGCAGGCATGCCAGACTAATGCTCCAAACACTATGCAGGCATAAACTAATTTTATTCTCCAAAGAGGGGAAAATGAGGTACAGAGCAAATAAATTAACCAACTTTCAAGCTCACAGAAATGACAGAATTGGGTTGGAACACAGACTCTTAGCTGTAACTTCCTCCTTTAAATGATATCCCCTTCTCCATAATCACTTTCTGTGGCTTCCCTCATCTCCCATGCAATGCAGGAAAAAATTAACAATTATAAACCAATGTTTTTCATCTGTAATTCATTAACTTAGACCCTGGCCATCTACAGTGGACTACTGCAGAGGGAAACCTCTCAGATGCAGCTCTTACCTCTCCACTCACAGTGAAATTTCTGCAATTACAACAGGGCAAAAGTCAGGACCAGGTCTGTCAATCTACTTCTCCTCTGTCTGCATTCTTCTCCTCCTGTTTGCCATCAGTCACCACTCAAGCAAATGGACACAGATCATATAGCTGAAGACAACAGGCTGAAGGTCAGTCAGCTATGTCCATGGCAAATGGAGATTCTCTACATTATTATTTTTTTGTCTTGTACTAATCTCAGTTCAGCTTCTGTGAAGGGCAGCAGCAGTTTATGCTGCTCACCATGAGCAGGTTAGAAAAAGCCAAACAGTGGCATTTGGGCTGGAGGGAAAGTTGTATGAGGAAAGGCTGAGGGAGCTGGCATGGTTCAGCCTGGAGAAGAGGAGACTTAGAATCAACCAGGTTGGAAAAGACCTCAGAGATCATTGAGTCCAACCTATTACCTAATACCTAACACCTCATGACAACTAAACCATGGCTCCAAGTGCCACATCCAATCCATTTTTGAGCACCTTCAGGGACGGGGACTCCACCACCTCCCTGGGCAGCACATTCCAATGGCCAATTACTCTTTCTGAGAGTAAACTTCTGAGCCTAAACTTCCCCTGGCACAGCTTGAGAGTGTGTCCTCTTGTTCTGCCACCTGGGACCTTATCACTCTCTGCAACTACCTAAAAGGAAGTTGTAGTCAGGTGGGGATCAGGCTCTTCTGCCAGGCAACTTACAATACAATACAATACAATACAATACAGCAGGTTGGAAGAGACCTTCAAGATCATCACATCCAACCCATCAACCAATCCAACCCACCCAAACAACTAAACCATGGCACCAAGCACCCCATCAAGTCTCCTCCTGAGCACCTCCAATGAAGGTGACTCCACCACCTCCCTGGGCAGACCATTCCAATGGGCAATCACTCTCTCTGTATAGAACTTCTTCCTAACATCCAGCCTAAACCTTGTGGCAGGACAAGAGGGCATGGCCTGAAGCTGTGCCAGAGGAGGTTTAGATGGATATTAGGAAGCACTTCCCCACAGAAAGTCTGATTAGGCAACGGGATGGACTGGCCAGGGAGGTGGTGGAGTCACCCTCCCTGCAGGTCTTTAAGAAAAGCTTGGATGTGGCACTTGGTGGCATGGTTTAGCTGATATGGTGGTGTTAGGTCTTAGGCTGGACTTAGAATCATAGAGTCATAGAGTTGTTAGGGTAGGAAGGGAATTCAAGAATCATCTAGTTTCCACCCTCCTGCCATGGGCAGGGACACCTCACACTAGAGCAGGTTGCCCAGAGTCACATCCAGCCTGGACTTAAAACCTCCAGGGATGAGGCTTCCACCACCTCCCTGGGCAACCTGTGCCAGTGTCTCACCACCCTCATGGGGAAGAACTTCTTCCTAACATCCAATCTGAATCTACTCATTGCTAGTTTTTTTTCCAATCCCCCTGCCACTCCCTGACACCCTAAGAAGTCCCTCCCCAGCTTTCTTGTAGGCCCCCTGAAGATCTCAGAGGTCTTTCCCAGCCTCAGTAATTCTGTGATTTGCCTCCTTGTTTCTCTGAGTGGCCACAACCATTCCTTCAATGCAAACCCCATATCCCACCCAATTTCACCCAACATTTTCAAGGCATTAAATACTGTTTATCCTTCCAGGGAATGCTGCACTGCACATACAAATAGAAAACCTCATGCCTGTTGAGTCACTTTCCTCTTAATCTCAAATAGCTTCTCATGACCCAAATGGGATTTCTCACGTGGCTTTACTCCATGAACTCCAGGCTGTGTGCTCCCATTCTGTACAGCTGCCAGGTGCTGATCAAACAGAAAGTACACTTTAGGTCATCTCAGCTCATTACTCTGCTGTTCTACAAAGACAGTTAAAACTCTGCTGTTAGCACCACTTCAGTAGGAACAGATAAGAGAAACAGTTTAACAGGTGCTGTATCAAGAGTTTGGCAGGCCAAGCCAGCATTTACAAGGGCCAGGCTCCAGCACAGTTTTCAGCAGAACTAAGAGTGATTTTTCCTGCACCACCATTCCTACCACTTTGCTTTTCCAAAACCAGAGCTTCAGGGTCACAAAATGCTAGGGAGTGGGTGGGACCTTGAAAAATCATCCAGTCCAACCACCCTGCCAGAGCAGGATCACCTAGAGTAGGTCACACAGAAATGCATCCAGGAAGGTTTTGAATGTCTTCACTGTTCCAGTGTTCTGTCACCCTCACAGTGAAAAAGTTTTCCCTGCTGTTCACATGGAACCTCCTCCACTCCAGTTTACTGAAAATTAATATGGATGTGCTGGAGTGTGTCCAGGGAAAGGCCATGAGGACGAGCAGAGGGCTGGTGCTCCTTTCCTATAAGGATAGGCTGAGGGAGTTGGGGTTGTTCAGTCTGGAGAAGAGAAGGATCTGAGGAAACCTTATTGTGGCCTTTCAGCATCTGAAGGGGGCTACAAGAAAGCTGGGGAGGGACTTTTTAGGGTGTCAGGGAGTGATAGGACTGGGGGCAATGGAGCAAAACTAGAAGTGAGTAGATTCAGATTGGATGTTAGGAAGAAGTTCCTCACCATGAGGGTGGTGAGACACTGGAACACAGGGAGGTGGTAGAAGCCTCATCCCTGGAGGTTTTTAAGGCCAGGCTGGGTGTGGCTGTGAGCAACCTGCTCTTTTGTGAAATGTCCCTGCCCATGGCAGGGGGGTTGGAACTGGATGATCCTTGAGGTCCCCTCCAAGCCTGACAATTCTGTGATTCTGTAATATATGGTGAAAAGTCTACATGTAATCCTCTGAGGAATAAAACCACACAGATTCAAAGAATGAAGGGCAAAAAAGCTTACTTATCTTCTTAAATATTCCTGACAGTTTTCCTCAAATACTACTGAATTAAATGGGGCAAATCAAATGGCAAGATGACAGGAGAATTCAGGGGCAGCTGATTTGCTAACTAAGAGTCTAAAAGGATCTTGATGAAGAGTTAGAGTGCACCATTAGTAAATCTGCACCAAATTAGTTGGGACTGCTGATTTGCTTGAGGGTAGGGAAGTTCTGCAGAGGGCAAGGCCAAGTGGAGGGTCCTGAACTTGGGTCACAACAACCCCATGCAACCTAGAGGCTTGGGGCAGTGTGGCTGGATAGCTGTCTGGCAGAAAGGGACCTGTGGGTGCTAATGGACAAGAGACTGAATGTGAGCCAGCAGTGTGCCCAGGTGGCCAAGAAAAGCCAGTGGCATCCTGGGTTGGATCAGCAAGGGTATGACCAGCAGGAGAAGGGAAGTGATTGTCCCCCTGTACTCAGCATTAGTGATGACACATCATGAGTACTGCGTTCAGTTTTGGGCACAATACAAGAAGAACACTGAGGTGCTGGAGTGGGTACAAAGAAGAACAACTCAGCTGATGAAGGGCCTAGAGTCTAATACAATACAATGCAATGCAATACAATACAATACAATACAATACAATACAATACAATACAATACACCAGGTTGGAAGAGACCTTCAAGATCATTGTGTCCAACCCATCAACCAATCCAACTCACCCAAACAACTAAACCATGGCACCAAGCACCCCATCAAGTCTCCTCCTGAACACCTCCAATGAAGGTGACTCCACCACCTCCCCAGGTAGTCCATTCCAATGGGCAATCACTCTCTCTGTGTAGAAGTTCTTCCTAACCTCCAGTCTAAACCTCCCCTGGTGCGCTTGAGACTGTGTCCCCTTGTTCTGGTGCTGGCTGCCTGGGAGAAGAGACCAAGCTCCACCTGTCCACAACCTCCCTTCAGGTAGTTGTAGACAGCAAAATGAAGAGCAGCTGAGAGAACTGGGACTGTTTAGTTTGAGGAAGAGGAGGATGAGAGGAGACCTAACCACCCTCTACAACTATCTGGGAGGACAGCTGGTCCCTTCTCACAGGGAATTAGCAATAGAACAAGAGGGAACAGTCTCAAGCTGCACCAGCGTAGGTTTAGGCTAGACAGTAGGAAAAATTTTCCACTGAAGGAGTGGTCAGGCATTGGAATGTGCTGCCCAGGGAGGTGGTGGAGTCCCCATCGCTGGAGGTGTTTAAAGGTGGCTTAGATGTTCTGCTTAGCGATATGGTTGAGTGGTTAACATGGTAGAGTAGAATAGAATAGAATAGAATAGAATAGAATAGAATAGACCAGGTTGGAAGAGACCGTTAAGATCATTGAGTCCAACCTATCATCCAACACCATCTAATCAACTAAACCCATGCAACCAAGCACTCTATCAAGTCTCCTCCTAAACACCTCCAGCGATGGGGACTCCACCACCTCCCTGGGCAGCACATTCCAATGGGCATTCACTCTGTGAAGAATTTCTTCCTAACCTCCAGCCTAAACCTCCCCTGGCACAGCTTGAGACTGTGTCCTCTTGTTCTGGTGCTGCCTGCCTGGGAGAAAAGACCAACCCCCACCTGGCTACAGCCTCCCTTCAGGTAGTTGTAGAGAGCAATAAGGTCACCCCTCAGTCTCCTCTTCTCCAGGCTAAGCAACCCCAGCTCCCCTCAGCCTCTCCTCATAGGGCTTGTCTTCCAAACCCCTCACCAACTTCATTGCCCTTCTCTGGACACGTTCCAGCAAGTCAACATCTTTCCTAAACTGAGGGGAGCAGAACTGGACACAGGACTCAAGGTGTGGCCTAACCAGTGCTGTGTACAGGGCCAGAATGACCTCCCTGCTCCTGCTGGCCACACTGTTCCTGATGCAGGCCAGGATGCCATTGGCCCTGGACTCTGCCCATCTGTCCAGCCTGCCAAGGTCCCTCTGCAAAGCCTCTCTACTCTCCAGCAGATCAACTCCTGCCCCCAGCTTGGTGTCGTCTGTAAATTAATGATGATGGACTCAGTGCCCTCATCCAGATCATCAATAAAGATGTTAAAGAGCATGGTTGGGCCTGAGGATCTCAAGGCTCTTTTCCAACCTGAAATGATTTTATGATTCTATAAGCAAGATGATTTGCTCAAGAAAGTGTGGTGTCCCATAGGCTATTTGTTGGTAGAGGTACTGACTAGGGAAAAGTACTATAAGTACCAAGTATGTAACAGGTCTTTTTCAGCACACAGACAAGTCTGATAGCTCCCATGAAGGGATAGTTCTGCTGCCACACCTTTCACAGGCAGGACAGTGGTTACAGCATTTGCTTTTCTGGGACCAGAGTTCAATTTCAGCTTAAAGACCAGCAATGTAAAACGAGCTCTAACAGGATTAATACAGCTCCTTCTAGATGAATTTACATCCTGCTTTTCCAGAATGCCACATTAGGTCACCACACTTGAATGAGTCCTCTTTAGAAAGTCCTGGCACAGGGAAAGAAAGCATTTGACAGTTCAGCAATAGATGTTGAATGTGTCCAGAGAAGGGCAACAAAGCTGGGGAGAGGCCTCGAGCACAGCCCTGTGAGGAGAGGCTGAGGGAGCTGGGGTTGCTTAGCCTGGAGAAGAGGAGGCTCAGGGGAGACCTTCTTGCTCTCTACAACTACCTGAAGGGAGATTGTAGCCAGGTAGGGGTTGGTCTCTTCTCCCAGGCAACCAGCACCACAACAAGAGGACACAGTCTCAAGCTGTGCCAGGGGAGGTTTAGGCTGGAGGTGAGGAGAAAGTTCTTCCCAGAGAGAGTTGTTAGCCATTGGAATGTGCTGCCCAGGGAGGTGGTGGAGTCACCATCCCTGGAGGTGTTCAAAAAAGGACTGGATGTGGCACTTGGAGCCATGGTTCAGTTGTCATGAGGTGTTGGGTGATAGGTTGGACTTGATGATCTCTGAGGTCTTTTCCAACCTTATTGACTCTATGATTCTATGTTTGCTTGGTCACTTCCGTGGCTTCTCTACAGCATGTAGGCCTTGGTAAAAATACTAAACTACGAGTTGGTCAATGACAGAGTGGCTCTATAAACACCATGAACTGATTGCTTTGATTCTCCCTGAGAATCTGAAATTGTTTTCCCAGAACACAGCTTTGCAGTCTTCAGATTTATCAAAACTAAATCACAGAATCACAGAATTGCCAGGGTTGGAAGGGACCGCAAGGATCAGCCAGTTCCAACCCCCCTGCCATGGGCAGGGACACCTCACACTAGAGCAGGTTGGGTCACAGCCACATCCAGCCTCGCCTTAAAAACCTCCAGGGATAATAATAATTTTTTTTTATAATCACAATGAAAATAGAACAATAAAAAAAAAATATTAGGTTTTGTTTCCTTATTTGCCTCCCAGGATTTCCAGTTATGAAGTGCAGCATTTCAGCCATACATAGAAAGAGATTTCAAATTCAAAGCCAGCTCTGGCAGAACCTCCATGCTTCCTACATAACAGAACTGTGGGTTTCAGAAAGACAAAACCCAAACCCAACCAACCAACCAACAAAACCCACCAAACCCTCCCCCCCCAAAAAAAAACCCAACCCCAACCCAACAAAAAACTCCAAACCATAACTAAAACAACAAAAAAACCCCAAACAAAACCCCCCACCCAAACATAAAAACCCCACCACAGAATGGTTTGGATTGGAAAGAACCTTTAAAGGTCATGTTATCCAAAACCCCCTGCAGTGAGCAGGGACATCTTCAACCAGAACAGGTTGCTCAGAGCTTTGTCTAACATGATCTTGAATGTTTCCAGGGCCAGGTATCTACAGCCTCTCTGGGCAACCTATGCCAGTGTCTCACCAATCTAGCCTATATCTATGCTTGTTTGGTTTAAAATCATTGCTTCTTGTCCTACCAAAAATAGACCTAAAGAAAAGACTGTCCCCACCTTTCTGCAGGCCCCCTTCAGGTACTGGAAGGCTGCTATTAGGCTTCTCTGGAGCTTTTCCTTCTCCAGGCTGAACAATCCCAGCTCCCACAGCCTGTCCTTGTAGCAGAGGTGCTCCATCTCCCTGATCATTTTTGGACCATCAGGTCCATGCTCTTCCTGTGTTGAGGGCTCCAGAGCTGCATGCAGTGCTCCAGGTGAGCTCTCACCAGAGCAAAGTGGCAGAATCAGCTCTCTGGACCTGCTGGCCACACCACTTTTGATGCAGCCCAGGCTGCCATTTGCCTTCTTAGGCTGCAAGCGCACACTGTTGGCTCATGTCCAGCTTGTCACCCACCAGCACCCCCAAGTCCTTTCCTGCAGGGTTGCTCTCAATTTCATCATCTCCATCATCAGACTGCCCCAACCTAGGTGCAGGACCTTACACTTTGCCTTATTGAACCTCATGAGATTCTCCTCAGCCCAGCTCTCCAGGCTGTCCAAGTCCCACAGGAGGGCATCCTGTCATTAAGTGATTCACATAACACATTTGCTAATGTGAAATGTTGAAGTAAAGCAAAAAAAGTTCACACAGTGGGGGGGGGAAAAGAAATAAATAATCAAAAATATTAATTTACTGTCACAGATATATTATTGTGATTAATTTTGCTTAAACACACTTCCAAGATTCACCAAGTGCAGCAGGTTCAGTGCTTGTTTCACATCTTTGATTTATTAACAGTAAAATGAAGCATTAATACACTTTATTTAGTGGTCACTGTGATGCTGGAAAGACCTCTGGGACAAATGAAATCCAAGTTATACCAACACCTGGCATTGTTCATGATTTTTGAAGTGTCACTGAACAAACTCAGTCTAACAGGTTTAGAAGTCAGCAGCCTGAAGCTCACTCAGATCTTATTCCCACCATAAGCTCTTATTTCTGCTACTTAAGTATGAGAATCACCTCCATAGTTCTGCAGATTGCACACAGTGACACTGAATGTCCTTCAGATAAAGGTGAGGAATTCAACGTGAATACTTTGCTGATCTTTGCATCTTGCTTTGTTTCAACTGCTACCACTTGTTTGCCTTTTATGAGGAAGACATGATTCTTGAAATGGCAACAAATATCACTTCAGGGTCACCACCCCTCAGAAAAACAGACATTCCAGTCCAGGATCTCTGTAATCTCATCCTTTGTCCCCAGGAGGAATCTTGCTGCTGCACAAAATTCAGTGCTTAGAGGTCAGAGTCAGTGTAGAGGACACTCTGAAGATTTGTGGAAGCATATTGCTCAGCTGGTAAAACATTTCCTCAGAAATTGTCTGGAAAAAGAATAAAACACACCAGTGGCTTTGGTTTGGTTGTTTTTTTTTTTGCTGTAGTTTGGAAGCATGAAGCTGCACTCAACTTGGTTTCATAACAGGACTGCTGTTTGTCAGAAGACCACAAAGACCCTTCTCAAACTGTGCTGCAATTCTAATTCAATCCAAAGGAAAAGACTAGCCCAATAAAATCCCTGTTTGTGTATCTCTGTGACCTATCTGTTTTCAGGAGATTCCTTGCCATTGACTATTTTTGCTTAGCATAAGCAGGACAGTGCTGTTTGCTAGCTACAGGGCTCCTGTACTCTGAATTCCAGGATTAGATTTAACTTCAGTGCTTAGTTTATTCTTAGCTTCCTCCTTGCTCAGCAGCTTACTACTTTGTCAAGAAACACAAGGCATTTCTTTCCTAACATAACACTGAGCTTTATGTTGCTTCCAAGCAATGCTTTTTAGAATCAATGAAACTGGGTGCTGGGCAAGCCTGGAAAATTTCCTGCCTCTGAAAAATTCCTGCTTCTGAAAATTGGATAAAACTCCAAATTAAGCAATTTCAGAACCTTAATTACAGTGAACTTCAAGTACCTGGAGGTGGTGGAGTCACCATCACTGGAGGTGTTTAGGAAGAGACTGAATGGGGTGCTTGGTGCCATGGTTTAGTTGCTTAGATGGTGTTGGGTGATAGGTTGGACTCAGTGATCTCCAAGGTCTTTCCCAACCTGGTTTATTCTATTCTATGCTATGCTATGCTATGCTATGCTATGCTATGCTATGCTATGCTATGCTATGCTATACCATTCCATTCCATTCCATTCCATTCCATTCCATTCCATTCCATTCCATTCCATTCCATTCCATTCCATTCCATATCTACCATATGGCTGGCTGTACCCAAACAATTCTCTTCTTGCTTCTTTGCTTTGGAGAGATACTAACTTGCTTCTGCTTGACCTTGGCTGCATTGTTTTGGTTAAATCTAACAGAAACTTTCTCTGCTCCTTTCTCCCTTCTCTTTGTACAGTGGGGCTGGGAGCAGAAAAGGAGAAGCTAGTAGCTTCCAGGGGAGTCCTTGTGCTGTGTATCAATTGTAAATACCTGTAACTATTGTCAATCCTGTATATTTTGTACATATTCATTGCATCCCATTGTAGATTGTGGTTCTGCTTGTAAACACAGCTTTCATTTGCTTCCAGCTGAGCTGGTCTGCCAAAGTTGATGTTGGGGGGGAAATTTGAACCCAGCACAGCAATGCAAGGTTAGCCCATCCCTTCAAAGGAAATGGCCAAAAAAAAGAGAATCTTTGTTAAAGGTGATCCATTCACAGTTTGTAAAGGTGAACTTCCCAGTTTGAAACATTAGCATCCTCAGAATGATAGAAAGAAAAAAAATATAAACCACTCTCAGTCCTGTTTTATAGGCAAGGAACCAAACCCACAGTGATTAATTTAAGCTTACAGAAAAGGAGCCAGGCATAGCAAAGAAATCCAGATGAGACCTGCTGATATTTAAGCCCTGGTTCCCACAGTCTCCTAGGCTGGACATGAACTTAGTTTAACCTACCTGTGGTACCAAGAATTGCACAGTCCGAGAAATTCCTCCATCCCACGAGGCCATTTCCATCATGAAACCTAAAAAGCAGCATTCAAACTACATGCATCACCTGTGCAATGTGTCAATTACACCATTAGCAAGCAGAGAGAGAGCTGCCAAATTAGGATTTTACCTGCCTGAACTGGGATGTGTCATTAATCTCACTGCAGTCTACAACTACCTCAAAGGACCTTGCAGAGAGGATGGTGCTGGTCTCTTCTCACAAGTAATTAGAATCATAGAATCAGTAAGGTTGGAAAAGACCTCCAAGATCATCAAGTCCAACACCTCATGACTACTAGACCATGGCACCAAGTGCCACGTCCAATCCCCTCTTGAACACCTCCAGGGATGGTGACTCCACCACCTCCCTGGGCAGCCCTTTCCAATGGCTCAAATTAGTGATAGAACAAGAGGGAATGGCCTCAAGCTGCCACTGGGTAGGTTCAGACTGGACATTAGGAAACATTTTTTTTCAGAGAAAGAGTGGTTAGGCATTGGAATTAGAATGGGCTGTCCAGAGATGTGGTAGAGTCCCCAAGCCTGGATGTGTTTCAAGGTGGTCTGGATGTGGTGCTTGGGGATATGGCCTAGGGGTGAACTTTGTAGAGTAGGGTTCTCAGTTGGACTTGGTGACCTTGAGGGTCTTTTCCAACCTGAATGTTTCTGTGACTCTGTAAATCAGACTTGGCCAACCTCCTAACTGAAGCCTGTTTTACATGGAAAAATCTATGGAGGGGAATCAACAAGATTCTGCTCTGAAGAGCAGAATAAATCAGTCCTACTGCACTGCACAGCACTAGCCAGCAGAAGTGAGACCTTTCTCCAGGTCTGCATGTTACAAGTTCTTCCAATGGCTTGCTTTCATTGAGTAATAGCTCTTTCCTGCAGCTCTGATATGACTCCATCCATGGTAATGGAGCCTCTTGCCAAAAGCACCCTGACAATGAGGCAGCAAAAACCCCAGAACTATCTGGAGCTCCTTAAATGGAAGAGGATCATCACTCATTTATGGCTCAGGTTACAACATGGCATTGTTATGGTCTCCCTTCTTTACAAATGAACAAGGTCCACAGGCAAACACTCAGAGAATTGTTTGTTCAGCGACTGGGGCCTACAAGAAGGCTGGGGAGGGACTTCTCAGGCTATCAGGTAGTGATAGGACTAGGGGGAATGGAATGAAGCTGGAGGTGGGGAGATTCAGGCTAGATGTGAGGAGGAAGTTCTTCCCCATGAGAGTGGTGAAGCCCTGGAATGGGTTATCCAGGGAGGTGGTTGAGGCCCTGTCTCTGGAAGTGTTTAAGCCCAGGCTGGATGAGGCTCTGGCCAGCCTGATCTAGTGTAGGGTGTCCCTGCCCATGGCAGGGGGGTTGGAACTAGATGATCCTTGTGGTCCCTTCCAACCCTGACTGATACTATCATACTATGATACTATGATACTATGATACTATGACAGTGGCAAACACAAACACTCAGAAAAGCATTTGTTTAATGACAGAGCCTATGTGGATGATATTCCAGTGTGAATTACTAGCAGTCACAGTCAGAAAAAGTTGCTCAGTTGGGTGGCAGAAAGAACATGAACACAACCAACAGCTTCAATACTCTAAGTGATTGGTTCAAGTAATGAAGTGCAACACACAAGCATGCAGTAAGCAATAATGCCACTTGGAAAGAGAGAAAACCAAATCCAGCCATGATGACTTTCCAGCGAAGAGATGAATAAAGCAGTCTGGGAAAAATGTGGGGAGTGCTCACTAGTTAAGGTAATCAAAATGCAAAAGACACTGGAAATTATGCTATAGAGAAACATCAGCTCCTGCTCTCCTTTAGAGATTGCTCACAGGAGCAGGAAGGGCTTTTGCTTCTATTGCCGTTGTTCAAACTGTAAAGATACTTTCAAAGCATTTTTAATCTCCAAGGGCCTGAGACTATTTCCTGGCATAACAGTTAACAATTTCACAATGGAAAAAAAAAAAGCAGGTTTTACAAACAATAAATTATTGAGAAACTTTGTTTTGGCAGGGGGGTAAATGTGCATCCTGAGCTATGTCTGGATGTCACCAATAACAATACAAAAGAACCCAGCTGAAGCATTCAGTAACACACCTTTGACACACTTGAACACAAGCTCTGCCCTCTTCAAGCACCATGGAATGGTCATTTCCTGAAAATTAAGAAATGAAAAGCAATCAGCTCCCAATGGAACTAGCCAACAAAAATAACAGGCTAATAATAAATGTTTTGCCAGAGAACCCCATTTTCCCAGGGAGCTGAGGGTGTTTAGTTGGGAGAAGAGGAGGCTCAGGGGAGGCCTTATTGCTCTCCACAACTACCTGAAGGGACGTTGTAGCAAGGAGGGGGTTGGTCTCTTCTCCCAGGCAATCAGCACCAGAACAAGAAGACACAGTATCAAGCTGTGCCAGGGAGGTTTAGGCTGGAGGTGAGGAGAAAGTTCTTCCCAGAGAGAGTTGTTAGCCATTGGAATGTGCTGCCCAGGGAGGTGGTGGAGTCCCCATCTCTGGAGGTGTTCAAGAGGGGATTGGATGTGGCACTTGGTGCCATGGTTTAGTAGTCATGAGGTGTTGGGTGACAGGTTGGACTTGATGATCTTTGAGGTCTCTTCTAACCATACTGATTCTATGATTCTAGTCTATGATTCTAAGCATCATAACAGGCCATGAAGGAGGACTCTGTTTTCCACAGTATTCTATACCAGGGTGATATATCTATATCTACCTCTTTCTCTCTCTCTCAAACATAGAATCACAGAATGTAAGGGGTTGGAAAGAACCTTGAAAGGTCATCCAGACCAGCCCCTCTGACAGAGCAGGATCATCTGCAGCAGGTCACATAGGAATGCATCCAGGCAGGTTTTGAATGGCTTCAGTGAATGAGGCTCCACAACCTCTCGGGGAGCCTGCTCCAGGGCTCTGGCACCCTTACAGGGATAAAGTTTTTCCTTCTGTTCACCTGGAACCTCCTCTGCTCCAGCTTGCACCCATTGCCCCTTGTCCTATTGCTGGACATCACTGAGCGGAACCTGGCTCTGTCCTCCCAACCTTGCCCTTCACATCTTTATAAACATGAAATGTGGTCATCCCTCAGGCTCCTCTGCTCCAAGCTAAAGAACCTCAGCTCCCTCAGCCTGTCCTCAGCAGGGAGATGTTCCACCCCCCTCAGAACCTTTGTGGCTCTGCACTGAACTCTTTCAAGCAGTTCCCTGAGGTCCTTTTTGAACTGAAGAGCTCAGAACTGGACACAGTATTCCTGATGTGGCCTCACCAGGACAGAGTAGAGGGAGAGGAGAACCTCTCTCAACCTACTGGCCACATTCTTTCTAATCCAATACAGGATGCAATTGGCCTTCTTGGCCACAAGAGCACATTGCTGGCTCATGGTCACCTTTCCATCCACCAGGCCCCCCCCAGGTTCCTTTCCCTTCCTCACCAACAGGTCAGTCCCCAATCTCTACTGGTCCATGGGGTTGTTCTTTCCCAGATGAAAGACTCTACACTTCCCCTCGTTGGACTTGATTCAATTTCTCCCCTCCCAACTCTCCAGCCTGTCCAGGTCTGGCTGAATGGCAGTATAACCTTAGATGTGTCAGCCACTTCTCCTAGTTTGGTGTCATCAGCAAACTTGCTGACAGCACCCTCATGCAGGTCATTGATGAATATATTGAATAGTACTGGTCCCAGTATTAATCCTTGAGGGACTCCACTAGATACAGGGAATCAGAGAATTGTCAGGGTTGGAAGGGACCTCAAGGATCATCCACTTCCAAACCCCCTGCCATGGGCTGCGACACCTCACTATAGAGCAGGCTGCTGAGAACCACATCCAGCCAGGCCTTAAAAACCTCCAGGGATGGGATTTCCACCACCTCAAGCTGGAACAGTGTCAGCTCTAGCATTTTTAGGGATGCCATGCTGTGATAGCCATTTCATTCCTCATTTTATATATTAGATTCAGAACAGCAATCAGAGAGCTGTCCTGAATTTGAACTTGTCTGGTTTTCCTTTTCTCAAGTATCAAATTCAGTTTCTTTCCTTTGATCAGAAGAGAGAAATGTGGTTTGTGTCATTCTCATCACAAGAAAAAAAAATAAGGAAAACAGGATTCCTGATTTTTTTCATAAACAATGAACTATAATGGCTGCAGTGAAATTGAATCATAGAACTGTTAGGGTTGGAGGGGACCTCAAGGATCATACAGTTCCACCCCCCTGCCATCAGCAGGGACACCTCACACAAGAGCAGGTTGCTCAGAGCCATATCCAGGCTGCCCGCAAAAACCTCCAGGGATGAGGCTGCCACCACCTATGTGGGCAACCTGTGCCAGTGTCTCAGCACCCTCAGGGTGAAGAATTTCTTCCTACCATCTAATCTGAATCTACCCACTTCTAGTTTTTTATCATTCCCCCTAGCCCTAACACTCCCTGACACCCTAAAAAGTCCCTCCCCAGCTTTCTTGTAGCCCCCTTCAGATACTGGAAGGCCACAACAAGGTCTCCTGGAAGCCTTCTCTTCTCCAGACTGAACAGCCCCAACTCTCTCAGTCTGTCCTCATAGGAGTGGTGCTCCAGCCCTCTAATCATCCTCCTTGACACATTCATTATTCACAGAATGGTTTAGGTTGGAAGGGACCTTAAGGATCATTTAGTTCCAACCCCCTGGCACTGGCAGGGACACCTTCCGCTAGACCAGGTTGCTGACGGCCTCATTCACCTTTCTTCCAGCCATAAAAGAACACCACCCTCGGGGAAAAGCACAGAGAAAACTCATGCTGCATGCCTGTCACAGCGAAGCCTGCAAACATCTCTGCAGCTGTGCTCCTGGTTAACCACTTGACAAAAATGTTTTTATGTAGGTGGTAAATGTAGATTCCAAAAAACTGGGGTTGCTGAAGGCACCAAGTTCAGGTTAAACTTTCAGAAACCTGCTATTGAGTTTTCCCTCAACAACAAGTTACACATTTGTGTGCTTCACATGAGGTCAGCCAGCTGCAAAGCACTGTAATAAGCAATGCTGCTAATGCAATTCACACAGTGCAGTCTGGCCTAAGCATACAGTTACTACAGAGGTCACTTTCTGCTTACTCTGAAAACTGAATACAAAATGTAAATTGTTTCACCAGAACCTTTTAAGAACCCAGCAACAGGCAAGAAGCCCTGGAATGGGTTGTCGAGGGAGGTGGTTGAGGCCCCGTCCCTTGAGGTGTTTAAGACCAGGCTGGATGAGGCTCTGGCCAGCCTGAGCTAGTGTAGAGTGTCCCTGCCCATGGCAGGGGGGTTGGAACTAGATGATCCTTGTGGTCCCTTCCAACCCTAACTGAAACTATGAAACTATGAAACTAAGAAGGTAATTCTTCAGTTTCACACATCCAGGCAACAACAGACTCTCAAAGCACGCTGAACACCTGGTCTTGTGCTTTATTTGTATTGTGAAATAGAGGTATGCAAACAAAGGCTAAAACAAACAAGGTTTATGGAAAAAGCTCGGTAAATTAATGAAAACACAGTTCACTGGGTCCCAGGAGTAAACCCAGGCTGAATATAATAGAATAAACCAGGCTGGAAGAGACCTTCAAGATCACCACGTCCAACCCGCCTAAAGAACTAAACCATGGCACCAAGCACCCCATCAAGTCTCCTCCTGAACACCTCCAATGATGGTGACTCCACTGCCTCCCCGAGCAGTCCATTCCAATGGGCAATCACTCTCTCTGTATAGAACCTCCTCCTAACATCCAGCCTAAACCTGCCCTGGCACAGCCTGAGACTGTGTCCCCTTGTTCTGGTGCTGGCTGCCTGGGAGAAGAGACCAACCTCTGCCTGGCTACAACCTCCCTTCAGGTACTTGTAGACAGCAAGAACGTCACCCCTGAGTCTCCTCCTCTCCAGGCTAAGCAACCCCCAGCACCCTCAGCCTCTCCTCATAGGGCTTGTCTTCCAAACCCCTCACCAACTTTGTTGCCCTTCTCTTGACACATTTCAGCAAGTCTACATCCTTCCTAAACTGAGGGGCCCAGAACTGGACACAGTACTCAAGGTGCAGCCTAACCAGTTCAGTGTACAGGGGCAGAATGACCTCCCTGCTCCTGCTGGCAATACTGTTCCTGATGCAGGCCAGGATGCCATTGGCCCTCTTGGCTGCCTGGGCACACTGCAGGCTCATGTTCAGCCTACCATCGACCAGCACCCCCCAGGTCCCTCTCTGCCTGGCTGCTCTCCAGCCACTCTGACCCCAGCCTGTAGCACTGCCTGGGGTTGGTGTGGCCAATGTGCAGAACCCGGCACTTGGATGTGTTCAATCTCAGGCCATTGGTTAAATCTCCTGCTGCTGCCCTGCAAGCTGATTACTTGCATTTGTGCCCAAAACCAGGTCTTGATTTCAGAGATTAAAAATATCAGAAATAAATACCACTTGTTCCTTAAAAGTTTGCTTTTATGTATGGAAGTATATCCTTTAGAAGTTTCAATACTGGGCATGTTTAATTTTTGCAGGGCTGCATTTTCACAAGAGACCCTGATCCTGCATAAGGGAGTCACTTCCACACTGTACACTGTACACTTTAGCCTGGAGAAGAGGATGCTCAGAGGAGACCTTATTGCTGTCTACAACTCCCTGAAGGGAGGTTTTAGCCAGGTGGGGCTTGGTCTCTTCTCCCAGGCAACCAGCATCAGAACAAGAGGACACAGTCTCAAGCTGTGCCAGGGAAAGTTTAGGCTGGATGTGAAGAGTAAGTTCTTCCCAGAAAGAGAGATTGGCCATTGAAATGTGCTGCCCAGGGAGGTGGTAGAGTCACCATCCCTGGAGGTGTTTCAAAAGAGAGTGGGTGAAGCACATAGTGCCATGCTTTAGTTGATTCGATGGTGTTGGGTGATAGGTTGGACTTGATGATCTCAAAGGTCTTTTCCAACCTGCTTAATTCTGTATTCTGTGAAATGATAAGGCTGGAGCACGTGCCTGGGATAAGCCATCCCCCTGGGCTTAAACCGCACAAAATACAACCTTTGCAAAGATCACTTTTGGGGCATGCTAGAAGACAAGAAGAAAGCAGACCTTCACATTTACTTACTTCTGACATATCGTGCACCAGTAGGAGAGGAATGCTGATGGTGGTGATGTCATGTGTGCAGCAAACTTTGAGAATGTTCCTGAGCCCCATGATGGCAGGATCCCGAGCAGTTACGTTCCCAGACCTTACATTATCATCCACGCAGAGGTGGAAAGCAACGTGAATCTCAGAGAGGTTTGAATGGCGTGTGATGTAGAATTCTCCTACAGAAGAACACAAACCAAGAAGGCAGGATATCGTGGCAGGGATCTGTACTGACACCCAAGTGTTAGGCAGTGTAAGGATAGGGTCACTTCAGCCTAAAGGCAAACATGAACACAGAATCATAGAAGGGGCATCCAAAGGTCATCTGGTCCAACCCCCTCTGCAGTAAGCAGAGACTAGATCAGGTTCTCCAGAGCCCTGTTGAGCCTCACTGTGAATATCTCCAGGGATGGGCTTCAACCACCTTCCTGGGCAACCTGTTCCAGTGTTCCACTACCCTCACAGTAAAGAACTTGTTCCTAACATCCAATCTAAATCTGCTCTTCTCTAGTTTGAACCTTTTGCCCCTCATCCTATCACTGCAGGCCTTTGTAAATAGTCTTTCTGCATCCTTCTTGTAGGCCCCCTTCAGGTACTGGAAGGCTGCTATTAGGTTTCCCTGGTGCCTCCTCCTCTCCAGGCTGAACAACCCCAGCTTCCTCAGCCTGTCTTTGTAGCAGAGGTGTTCCAACCCCCTGATTATTTTTGTGGCTTTCCTCTGGACCTGCTCCATGCAACAGATCCTGACAGTTACACAAGGAGATTAAAAAAAAAAGAAGTTAGAAACCAACTGATCTAAACCCTTCTGGAACATCATTGTTAGACATCCATCCTACACTCACTGCCCTGCTTTGATGGGTTTCACTGGCATCACAGACACCTGGTAGAAGACATAACAGTGCCAGCCCAGGCGGATATGATCTATATATAGCAGAAAAACAGAAAGCCCAACCACAGAGGAGGTGTAACACTCAAAATACACAAGGCAGGCACTGAACTGCAGACGGATGTAGGCGGCGGAAAGACCAAAAATGGATGGGTTAAAATAAAGGATGCAGAGAGGCTGTGCATAGTGGGTTAAAACCAACTGAGCTAGACACTGGAAGACAAAGGTATCAAAGATCATTAGAATGTGTGAAAAAAAAAATCATAGTAATTAGTTTCATAGTTTCAGTTAGGGTTGGAAGGGACCACAAGGATCATCTAGTTCCAAACCCCCTGCCAAGGGCAGGGACACTCTACCCTAAATCAGGCTGGACAGAGCCTCATCCAGCCTGGTCTTAAACACCCCAAGGGATGGGGCCTCAACCACCTCCCTCGACAACCCATTCCAGGGCCTCACCACCCTCATGGTGAAGAACTTCCTCCTCACATCCAGCCTGAAGAATGGTTACAGAGTTTTTTGCAGGAAGTTACCAAGGCATTTTGTTGGGCTTATTTTAAGGCTTGGTGTTCATTTATCCAATGTAGAAGGTGCAACAGGAAGGGAAATGTAGGTCTCTCCATGTTACCTTTCCACTGCAGACCAAAAGTCTATACTAGAGCCAGCAGAAAAGCAGCCATGCGTTACCCCTGCTGTTACTTTGGCCACAACAACCCCATGCAGTGCTACAGGCTGGAAAACAGCCAGGCAGAGAGGGACCTGGGGGTGCTGGTTCATAGCAGGCTGAATGTGAGCCAGCAGTGTGCCCGGGTGGCCAAGGCGGCCAATGGCATCCTGGCCTGCATCAGGAACAGTGTGGCCAGCAGGAGCAGGGAGGTCATTCTGCCCTGTACTCATTACTGGTTAGGCCACACCTTGAGTCCTGTGTCCAGTTCTGGGCCCCTCAGTTTAGGAAAGATGTTGAGTTGCTGGAACGTGTCCAGAGAAGGGCAACAAAGCTTATGAGGGGTTTGGTGCACAAGCCCTATAAGGAGAGGCTGAAGGAGATGGGGTTGCTTAGTCTGAAGAGGAGGCTCAGAGGAGACCTTCTTGCTGTCTACAACTACCTGAAGGGAGGTCGTAGCCAGGTAGGGTTTGGTCTCTTCTCCCAGGCAAGCAGCACCAGAACAAGAGGACACAGTTTCAAGCTGTGCAAGGGGAGCTTTATGCTAAATGTTAGTATCATAGTATAAGTCAGGGTTGGAAGGGACCACAAGGATCATCCAGTTCCAACCACCCTGCCATGGGCAGGGACACCCCACACTAGATCAGGCTGGCCAAAGCCTCATCCAGCCTGGTCTTAAACACCTCCAGGGACAGGGCCCCAACCACCTTCCTGGATAACCCATTCCAGGGCTTCACCAATCTCATGGGGAAGAACTTCCTCCTCACGTCCAACCTCAATCTCCCTACCTCCAGCTTCATTCCATTCCCCCTAGTCCTATCACTACCTGATAGCCTGAAAAGTCCCTCCCCAGCCTTCTTGTAGGCCCCCTTCAGATACTGGAAGATATCTGTTAAGGACCCAAGTTGATCTATAATCCACTTATACTAACATGATCTATGGCAGTTATGAAAAGAACTTTAAGAAACCCTCTTATTGAGCCACAGGTTGTATGGACTTAACTCTTCCCCCCTCCAACTGTGTATGCACCTTCAGATTTCACAGCTCTCCTTACTAAAAATCACAACATATAGTATTTCCTCTTTTAGAGGAATGGATTTCTACATTGTCAAAGGTAAACAACACATTGTAAAATGCTTTGTTGTATCACAACAGTGACACATATATAATTATTACTGGAAGTTTTTAAGGCCAGGCTGGATGTGGCTCTGGGCAACCTGGTCTCGTGGAAAGTGTCCCTGCCCAGGGGAGTGGGGGTGGAACTTGAGGTCCCTTCCAACCCTGGCGATTCTGTGTGATTTTCCAACACAAAATTAGTTGGCAGCATTTAAGTTTCACCTTTTCCCAAGATGCTCAGAGATTTTACTATTTTTTTTCCCACTCTAAAATTCTGAGAAGAAATTTTAGCTGTAGAGAAGTTAAGTGATTTGCCCCAAGGCATATGATGCAATGGCAAAGCTGGGAATAGAAACCAGATGTCCTGACACCCAGTTCTCTGCCTTAGCCACAAGAACATCCTTCTCCTCTGATTGAGGTCAACTTGGGTTTAGTTTATAATTTATGTTTTGACTTTAGAGCTAAAAATGTGCATCTATAAAACACAATTTGCTTTAAGAAGAAGGGGGGAGGGGAGGGAGGAGGAAATGCAAGAGAACTCACCCGGCAAAATATTTGACTGGTTTCTCTCAGTGTTCTTTAATTTGTCTTCATTTCCACTACTTTTGTTTTCTGTGCCTAAACACATAGCACAAATATTGAACACACAATCTGTTAATTATGCTCTAGCATCAAAGGTCCATGTACAGAGATACAATACAATACAATACAATACACCAGGTTCAAAGAGACCTTCAAGATCATCGCATCCAACCCACCAACCAATCCAACCCACCTAAACAACTAAACCATGGCACCAAGCACCCCACCAAGTCTCCTCCTGAACACCTCCAACAAATACACAGCTTGGATTTTTATCACAAGTTACCATAAAGTCCCCCCATAAAAGCAGAGGGATGGGCAGGAAGCATTTCTGCTGTCTTCAAAAGGCACTGAACTGAATCCTATTGCACGTCATTGGCTTCTGTAACAAATCATCTTATGATGTCTCTTCATTTGGGCATAAGAAAACCACAATATTCTCAGACAGAATGCTAAACAGTGTGGCCAGCAGGAGCAGGGAGGTCATTCTGCCCCTGGACTCAGCACTGGTTAGGCCACACCTTGAGTCCTGTGTCCAGTTCTGGGCTGCTCAGTTTAGGAAAGATGTTGAGTTGCTGGAAGGTGTCCAGAGAAGGGCAACAAAGCTGGGGAGGGGTTTGGAGCACAACCCTGTGAGGAGAAGCTGAGGGAGCTGGGGTTGATTAGCCAGGAGAAGAGGAGTCTCAGAGGAGACCTTCTTGCCGTCTACAACTACCTGAAGGGAGGTTGTACCCAGGTGGGGGTTGGACTCTTCTCCTGGGCGGCCAGCACCAGAACAAGAGGATACAGTCTCAAGCTGCACCACGGGAGGTTTAGGCTGGATGGTAGAATAGAATAGCATAAACCAGGTTGGAAGAGACCTTCATGAAGTTCTTCATAGAAAGGGTGATTGGCCATTGGAATGTGCTGCCCAGGGAGGCAGTGGAGTCACCACCACTGGAGGTGTTTAGGAAGAGACTGGATGGGGCGCTTGGTGCCATTGTTTAGTGGCTTAGATGGTATTGGGCAATAGGTTGGACTCTATGATCTTGAAGGTCCTTTGCAACCTGGTTAATTCTATTCTGTTCTGGTCTAGTCTAGTCTAAACTTTCCAAATTGCCCCCCACAACTACATAGCACCTTGCTGTTGCTTTTTAAATGAGGTATTTAAAACAAATTTGTTCCTAGCATCACAAGAGATATACATCAGTCACCTGTATTAAAAACCACAGCAATATGTAGTTTCCTAAGATAATTTGTTTCTTTATGTACTCTAATGAGCCTATTGACATCACTGACATATTTCAATCACCTAAGTAGTTCTCTGTGAGAAAACCAAAATGTTTAATGATGTACAAGTACTGCCTTAACACCATGCAGTCAGAAAACATCACAGCCAGCTGGAAATGTAACTGCCAAGTAAATCTTTCACAAGGATTTGGTCAGCACTAAAAAGTATCCACAGTCAGTTTGCTATTCAATACTATACAATAAATCCAGGTTGGAAGAGACCTTCAAGATCATCATGTCCAACCTATCAACCAATTCAGTTTTTAGAGTTCACACGAAGTAAAGGGAAAAGTTATAATTCCTCTGCCACAACTTTTGAAGCTTTGCATTTGAATAGAAATTTTAAAAGTCAAGCCAAATGAAGTCTGGGTTGCTACAGGCAGTTCAAACTGCATAGGAAAGCAGTTTAGGTCCACTTCCCATGGACCTAAAGGTTTATAGTTTGGATTTTGATGGAGTTTTTTTTTCCCCTGTTTGTCTGTTTGAGTTTTTTGGGTTTGTTAATTTTGTTTGTTTGTTCATTTTGTTGTGGTTTTTATTTTTTGCCCTCTGGTCAGGTATGTCTGTTATGGCAGCAAAGACAGCCTGTGAAACATGCTGCCTGTGAAGAGAACATTTCATGCAGGCTCCTCAGAGTTGCCCAATAAATTTGCACACTCCATTTTCACAGATCAGGTAACTGAAAGAGCAGTGAAATCAAGTTGGCTGCAACCATAAACATCCAGCTGACCACTATTCTATTTCAAGGAAAGTAATTTCGGTTGTCACTGACCATGGTGTCTTTTCGACTTACTGCTACGCTGTGCTCTGGCCTTAAGTACAACCTTCTGGACAATTTCAAGCTGTTCTTGAATTCCAGGAAAATGGAAATCTGTGCATTCTTGGCAAACAGTTGCAAAATCTAGGAAAAAAAAAAAAGAAAATAAATAAGGGTCATAAGGGTGTGCTCATTAATACTACATAATTCTGCTCTACTGTTCAAGCAAGGTCAGTTACAAACTGAGTATGCAAATTGCAGTTAGGTTTGAAATAGAATAGGACAGAATAGGATAGGATAGGATAGGATAGGATAGGATAGGATAGGATAGGATAGGATAGGATAGGATAGGATAGGATAGGATAGGATAGGATCATAGTACCAGTCAGGGTTGGAAGGGACCACAAGGATCATCTAGTTGCAACCCCGCTGCCATGGACAGAGATACCCTGCACGAGATCAGGCTGGCCAGAGCCTCATCCAGCCTGGGCTTAAACACCTCCAGGAATGGGGCCTCAACCACCTCCCTGGACAACCCATTCCAGGGCTTCACCACTCTCATGGGGAAGAACTTCCTCCTCATGTCCAGCCTGAATCTCCCCACCTCCAGCTTCATTCCATTTCCCCTAGTCCTATCACTACCTGATAGCCTGAAAAGTCCCTCCCCAGCCTTCCTGTAGGCCCCCTTCAGATACTGGAAGGCCACAATGAGGTCACCTCGGAGCCTTCTCTTCTCCAGACTGAACAGCCCCAACCCCTTCAGTCTGTCCTCATAGGAGAGGTGCTCTAGCCCTCTGATCATCCTCGTGGCCCTTCTCTGGACACATGCCAGTACCTCCATATCTCTCTTGTAATAGGGGCTCCAGAACTGGACACAGTACTCCAGGTGGGGTCTCACCAGGGCTGAGTAGAGGGGGACAATCACCTCCCTTGACCTGCTGGCCACACTTCTCCTGATGCAGCCCAGGATCTGATTGGCTTTCCGGGCTGCAAGTGCACATTGAGAGCTCCTGTTGAGCTTCTCGTCCACCAGCACCCCCAAATCTCTCTCCTCTGGGCTGCTCCCCAGCCAGTCCCTGCCCAGCCTGTATTTGTGACCGGGATTGCCTCGACCCAGATGCAGGACCCTGCACTTGGTCTTGTTGAAGCTCCTGAGGTTGGCTTGTGCCCACCTCTCCAGCCTGTCAAGGTCCCTCTGGATGGCATCCCTTCCCTCCAGCGTGTCTGCTGCACCACACAGCTTGGTGTCATCAGCAAACCTGCTGAGGGTGCACTCAATGCCACTGTCCATGGCCCCCACAGAGATGTTGAATAGAATAGAATAGAATAGAATAGAATAGAATAGAATAGAATAGAATAGAATTAACCAGGTTGGAAGAGATCTTTGAGATCATCAAGTCCAACCTATCATGCAACACCACCTAATCAACTAAACCGTGGCACCAGGCGCCCCATCCACTGTCTTCCTAAACACCTCCAGTGATGGTGACTCCACCACCTCCCTGGGCAGCACATTCCAATGGCCAATCTCTCTTTCTCTTCCTAACATCGTTCCTAAACCTCCCTGGCACAGCTTGAGACTGTGTGCTCTTGTTCTGGTGCTGGTTGCCTGGGAGAAGAGACCAACTCCCACCTGGCTACAACCTCCCTTCAGGTAGTTGTAGGCAGCAATAAGGTCTGCCCTGAGACAAAGGCAACTTGCCTTCCAAAGGCAACTCCCTCCGAACCAGACAAAGCCATGCTGCAATCCTCTTGAAATAAAAATAAACCCACATTTGTGGCAGAAACAAAATCTTTTTCTAAACAAATTAATTGCTTTGGGGGAAAAAATAAAATTCCTTGAGTGTTGTTGCTCTTCAACCAAAACCACTCAGGTGAAGAAAAAAATATCCAAGTAACAGCAATATGTGTGTTAAATGTAATTGTGCTTTAAAAATGATGTTGAACTGCTAAGAGTCCTTCAACCTGGGATACTTAATTAAAACATACACACTAGATACTTCCTGCAGCACCACAGAATCCTAGATTCAATAAGGCTGGAAAAGACCTCAGAGATCATCAAGTCCAACCTGTCGCTGAAGACCCCATGATTACTAAACCACGGCACCAAGTGCTATGTCCAATCCTCTCTTGAACAGCTCCAGGGATGGTGACTCCACCACCTCTCTGTGCAGCCCATTCCAATGGCTAACAACTCTCTCTGTGAAGAACTTTCTCCTCACCTCGAGCCTAAACCTCCCCTGGTGCAGTTTGAGACTGTGTCAGCACTCCAGTTTCTTTGGAAAAATAAGCATTATGAAAGCAATTCATAAACAGTGCATCTGGAAAGCTGGAATTGCATAGAATCATAGAATCACTAAGGCTGCAAAAGACCTTTAAGATCAAGTCCAACCATAACCCAACTACCATGACCACTAAACTGTATCCTGCAGCACACTTCTTGAACACCTCCAGGGATGGCAACTCCACCACCTCTCTGGGCAGCCTGTTCCAACCCCTCACCATTTTCTCACGAAAGAAGTTTTTCCTAATGCCCAATCTAACCCCTCCCCTGGCACAGCTTAAATCCATTTCCCCTCATCCTATTGCTGGTTACCTGGGAGAAGAGACCAACACCAGCTTCACTCCAACTTCCTTTCTGGTAGTTGTAAAGAGCAATAAGATTTTCCCTTAGCCTTCCCTTCTCCAAACTAAACCACCCCAGATCCCTCAGCTGTTCCTCATATGACTCTCTCCAAACCCCTCAGCAGCCTCGCTGCTCTTCTTTGGACACAGTCCAGCACCTCAATGTCTTTCCTATTCTGTGGTGCCCAGAACTGAACCCAGTACTCCAGCTGTGGCCTCACCAGGGCCAGATACAGGGGCACCATCAATTCTCTACTCCTGCTGGACACACTGGTTTTGGTACAGGCCAGGATGCTGCCTGCTCTAATCTTCCTGAAAGTTCTGTCTGTTCACAGAACGAGACAGAGTACAGAGAAAAATCTTGATCTTTTTACTTGAAGTCTCCATCATCAGGTTTTGCAAAAAGCTTTATTAAATTATGGTGCCCAAAACCAAGGGAGAAAGCAGCTCATGTTCCAAAATGTGGTTCCTTCAGTGTGTACCAAGATATAAGATCACAATACATTTTATTCTAAACAGACAAATGAAAAACCTCTGGGATTTACATTATACTTAATTTTAGTTTCAGATCCTGGGCTGCATCAGGAGAAGTGTGGCCAGCAGGTCAAGGGAGGTGATTCTCCCCCTCTACTCAGCTCTGGTGAGACACCACCTGGAGTACTGCATCCAGTTCTGGAGCCCCTATTACAAAAGAGATCTGGAGGTGCTGGAAGGTGTCCAGAGAAGGGCCACGAGGATGATCAGAGGGCTGGAGCACCTCTCCTATGAGGACAGACTGAAGGAGTTGGGGCTGTTATACAATACAATACAATACAATACAACAGGTTGGAAGAGACCTTCAAGATCATCACGTCCAACCCATCAACCAATCCAACCCACCTAAAATACAATACGTACCATACAGTACCATACAGTACAAAAGAGTACAATACAGTACAATACAGTACAATACAACCCACCTAAACAACTAAAAAAAACCTAAACCCTGGCACCAAGCACCCCATCAAGCCTCTTCTTGAATACCTCCAATGAAGGTGACTCCACCACTTCCACAGGCAGCTGATTCCAGTGGGCAATCACTCTCTCAGTATAGAACTTCTTCCTAACTTCAAGTCTAAACCTGCCCTGGCGCAGCCTGAGACTGTGTCCTCTTGTTCTGGTACTGGCTGCCTGGGAGAAGAGACCAACCTCCGCCTGGCTACAACCTCCCTTCAGGTAGTTGTAGAGAGCAATAAGGTCACCCCTCAGTCTCCTCTTCTCCAGGCTAAGCAACCCCAGCTCCCTCAGCCTCTCCTCATAGGGCTTGTCTTCCAAAACCGCTCACCAACTTTGTTGCCCTTCTCTGGACACGCTCCAGTAAGACAACATCTTTCCTAAACTGAGGGGCCCAGAACTGGACACAGTACTCAAGGTGCAGCCTAACCAGTGCAGTGTACAGGGGCAGAATGACCTCCCTGCTCCTGCTGGCCACACTGTTTCTGATGCAGGCTAGGATGCCATTGGCCTTCTTGGATGCCTGGGCACACTGCAGGCTCATGTTCAACCTACAATCAACCAGCACCCCCAGGTCCCTCTCTGCCTGGCCGCTCTCCAACCACTCTGACCCCAGCCTGTAGCACTGCATGGGGTTGTTCAGTCTGCAGGAGAGAAGGCTCCAAGGTGACCTCATTGTGGCCTTCCAGTATCTGAAGGGGGCCTACAAGAAGGCTGAGGAGGGACTTTTCAGGCTATCAGGTAGTGACAGGACTAGGGGGAATGGAATGAAACTGGAGGTGGGGAGATTCAGGCTGGACGTGAGGAGGAAGTTCTTCACCATGAGAGTGGTGAGGCCCTGGAATGGGTTGTCCAGGGAGGTGGTTGAGGCCCTGTCCCTGGAGGTGTTTAAGACCAGGCTGGATGAGGCTCTGGCCAGCCTGAGCTAGTGTGGGGTGTCCCTGCACATGGCAGGGAGGTTGGAACTAGATGATCCTTGCGGTCCCTTCCAACCCTGACTGAAACTATGAAAACCTGAGTCACAGCAGCCCTATAAAACCCTAAGGACTTGAGACAGGCAATGCATAAAGAAACTATTCATCTAGCTTGGGAAAAATAGTCTGGGTGAAATTAGCATGTTGAAGGTTCACACATGAGTTCAACTTTCTGTTCAAGGCTGTTTTTCTGAGAGATGCTTTCTTCAGGATGGAGCTACATAAACAAGGCCAACCAAGTAAACTGCAAGATTCTGTACCTCCATTTAGTACCAGGTGAGTGATTGGTGTTGCTCACTACCACATAGAACACTTGGATAAACAGTGTGCTGACAAGAATCTCTCATACTCCAAACTACCCTTGAAAACCTCACAGGGGGAAGCTTCTATCACATCACAACATAAAGGCTGTCAGGTTTGCATTTTTTCCCCAGTTTTAAACCAGGAGCAGGAAATTGTTTCTTCACTTTTGTAACCCAGAAATTTAGACTGTGTGAGCCAGGAACCTCTCTATTTAAAACAACACCAGCAATTTGTTATTTCAAGGTTATACCTAGCAATTTTATGATCTGTTGAACCCCTTAGCCCATTTATTTCTTAAAGAGAGCCTTTGGGGGAAGGAGGATAGGTTCTGGCTAATGTCCTCATAACAAACAGCTTTAACAGTTTAAGAGCAAAGTCTCCTCTCAAAGGTGTTTATTACTGCTCTTCTGCCAGAAGCTACCACTGTTACCACACAGAGGATATAAGACATGTGGCCAAACCTCAGTGGCTGCCTGGAGTGGTTTGGGGTCGTAGTGCAACCAGATGTTCACTGATGGTTTAAAGAATATATTCAGCTAGGTCAGAGGAGCTGAGACAAGGCACTAATTTCTGCAACATTTTTAAAAAGAATTAATCAGCCAGGAAACCACAATAGTAAAAATGTAACTGCAATGTCTACTGGTACACTTCCCCTTCCTTCCTTCCTTCCACAAGCCTGATTCCACACTGCTTTCAGAAAATACCTACCACCAAAGTCCATTTTTTTTATGGCACACTAGAATAACAACAGCAGCTGTGGCTCCAGTCAAAAGAACGTTTTAAGTGTAAATATTCTGGCATTAAACTTCAAGAGGAAGGCAAGAAAGTCAGTATTGTAATTCAGAGAAAGCCTTAGTGACTAAAACTGGAACAGGAACAAGCACGTGCTCCCCTGCTTGACCTTGGCACAAAACACCTTCAGCAGGGTGTCCAGCTGCTCAAAACACATGCACTGAAAATATCCATTAATCAAGCTTTCCAGGAGTAGGCAAGTAATATTCCCATTGTTCATCTGCAAGATACCTAAAGCATGGGGTATTTTTACACATTGAATTTAAAATCTTAGTGTATTTCATTTTCACCACTGCAAATAGGTTTCAGTATACTGATCTGACATTACAGAGTTACAGAATCACAGAATTTCAGGGGCTGGAAGGTACTTGAAAGCTCATCCAGTCCAACCCTCCTGCCAGAGAAGGAGCACCTACACCAGATTACACAGGAATGCATCCAGGCGAGTTTTGAATATCTCCAGAGAGGGAGACTCTACAACCCCCCTGGGCAGCCTGTTCCAGAGCTCTGTCACCCTCTCAGGGAAATAATTTTCCCTCATATTTAGGTGAAACTTCCTATTCCTCAGCTTCCACCCATTGCCCCTTGTGCTGTCACTGGGCATCACCCAGCAGAGCCTGGCTCCAGCCTCTTGGCACTCACCCTTTACATATTCATAAACATTGATGAGGTCACCTCTCAGTCTCCTCTTCTCCAAGCTAAAGAGCCCTCAGCTCCCTCAGTCTCTCCTCATACAGATGTTCCACTCCCTTCATCATCCTCATGGCTCTGCACTGGACTCTCTCAAGCAGCTGACTGTCTTTCTCGAACTGAAGGGCCCAGAACTGGACACAATATTCCAGATGTGGTCTCACCAGTGCAGAGGAGAACCTCTCTTGACCTACTAACCACAGCCCTTCTAATCCACCCCAGAACGGCATTTGCCTTCCTGACCAAAAGAGCACATTGCTGGCTCACAGTCATCCTTCCATTCACCAGGCCCCTCAGATCCCTTTTGCCTTCACTGCTCTCCAGCAGGCCCTTCTCCAAGCTATACTGGTACATGGAGCTCTTCCTTCCCAGGTGCAAGACTCTATGCTTGCCCTTGTTGAACTTCATCAAATTTTTCCTTGCCCAGCTCTCCAGCCTGTCCAAATCTCGCTGAATGAAGCCCCTAGTACGTCAGTCTAAGGCAGGGAAATCAAGACTGAAAATGTGCACTCTAAAAGGTTCCTTACTGAAAGACAAAAACCGAGGAAAGAAGAGGAGAACAGCAAATCAGAGCACAACTCTGTCCCCTCATCCTTGTCCATATCTCTGTGTGCCTTTGTCACCCTTTTGCAATCCCACATCCAAAACACGAGGGTCTCCAGGAAGTTTTTAACTAACAGGGAGCATTTTTTTCCTCCTGAGACAAGACAGCAAGTTTTTAAGTGACATTTCTTTTCCCCCATTAGAGGACTCACCTCTTTTGATGCCACTGTATGAACTGATACGGTTATCTACCAACAAAACCAGGCCACAGAGAGAAGTTGAGTAGAGAGACATCGCGGTTTGAAGCCTGTGCAGCTTTACCCCACTGCGATGATTGCGCTTGTGCTTGCAGAAATCCAGCATGTCAGCTCTCAGTAACCTCAAGTTATGCATGGTCTTCAACTGAGCTCCTGTATGGAGTATCACACAGAATCTTAGGGGTTGAGAGGAACCTCGAAAGGTCATTGAGTCCACCCCCCTGCTAGAGCAGGATCATCTACAGCAGGTCACACAGGAACACGTCCAGGCAGGTTTTGAATGTCCCCAGAGAAGGAGACTCCACAACCTCTCTGGGCAGCCTGCTCCAGGGCTCTGGCATCCTCACAAGGAAAAAGGTTTTTTCCTTCTGTTCACATGGAGCTTCCTCTGCTCCTGCTTGCACGTGTTGCCCCTTGTCCTGTCATTGGGCATCACTGAGCAGAGCCTGGCTCCGTCCTCCCAACACTGCTCTGCACATATTTATAAGGATGAAGGAGGGCACCCCTCAGGCTCCTTTTCAAGCTAAAGAGCTCCAGCTCCCTCAGCCTTTCCTCAGCAGGGAGATGTTCCACTCCCTTCATCATCTTTGTGGCTCTGTGCTGGACTCTTTCAAGCAGTTCCCTGAGGTCCTTCTTGAACTGAGGGGCTCAGAACTGGATACAATATTCCTGATGTGTCCTCACCAGGGCAGAATAGAGGGGGAGGAGAAGCTCTCTTGACCCACTAACCACAGCCCTTCTAATTCACCCCAGGATGCCATTGGCCTTCTTGGCCACAAGGCCACATTGCTGGATTGTGGCCATGCTTTTGTTCTTCCCCTACCCAGCTCTCTAACAGCACAGTCCCCAAGCTCTACTAGTCTATGGAGTTGCTCTTTCCCAGAAGCAAGGCTACTTGTAAAATCATATAAATGGTTTTAACACACACACAGAGTAAAAGGAATCTCAGGATTGTTCTTAAAATGCAAGGGATCAAAGTTCTTAAAATTCAGTTTTACACAAACATCAGAAATTTACAAAGAAACAGTCAAAATGCAGTTTTGTCACACACTGCTACAAGTCAAGGCAGACCTATAACCAAAATGAATCTCTTTTCCCATTATAAAGCTATGAATGTTCATGCAGCCAAACCAGGCAGTGTAAGAAGCCTCCATTGCACAAACCATAAGCAAAAAATTAACCATCTATTTTTCCTGTTAATTAGTCATGGGAATTGTATTTAATACCCATATTTTCATACCAAACACAGGGAAAGTTAAAACACAATTTGTAACCACACTGTGTTTTGGTGTCTTGGTGCTCTTTTCTACACTAAGTCACCTTGCCAGAGTGGCTAAAAACTTGCTTCTAGAATGTTTTCCAGTAAGTATATTTCAGGCAGCTAGACATTGTTTGCTACACTTTATACCATACAGTACTATTTTTACATATGTGAAGAAGAAATACAACGTGGAGAAGAAACACAAAACAATGTATTATGTACACTGACAAATACTGTAAGTAATCCATGGCTTAGATACATAATTTATTAGCACCAGTTATTATGTTTGGTTTTGGTGGCAGTTTACTTCACTTACCCAAGTGAATAGTAAAACTTTCTTCTAACAGCCTTTGATCTTCATAAATTCTTCCATTTCCTTCTGCTGATTCCCTCAGCTGGCTGGGCTGAACCTTAATTTCATCACTATAAGAACAAGAAATACACTGCAAGGCTTAGCCTAATTTTTGGTCAAGAGCAACAGTGTTTTGTGCAAGCTATCCAAAGCTTTCTCAGCTAGTCTGTGGAAACCAAGAAACTAAACCTATTTGGAGGAGCTCCACTCATCTGAGGTATTGCTTTTCCACTGTGCAGGAAGAGCAGGCTCCACTGTCAGATTGACATTGCCTAGCTCATTTATATAGCATCATGGGACTGAGAAATAAAATTACAACACTCTGTTATAAGAACATAGGACTAAAAGGGAAAAAATGAAAGATTTTCAGCCTACTTTTAACAGCCCAAATCTTATGAAGTTTCCAGCTAAAACATTTCTTTTTCTCCACACAAAAATAGGAGGTTAAAAACAAACAAACAAAAAAAAGCCAAACCAAGCACTCAGTGTTGAAATTATTGTCTTATTTTACAGCAGCAGGAAACCAGAACATGGAAAGAGGTTCACAAGGCTAAGTGTGAATAGCCTTTGTAATGTCACTACCTTTACAGACTCGTGGTTCCATAATCAAAGCTAACATGAAAATTCCATGGAAAGAGATCTGGGGATTGGTCTCAGAGCTTAAGCAGACTGTCACTACTGCAGTGGTGTTTTCCTGCTCACTAGGTTATAAAGTGGGCAGCTTGTTTGTGAGCTACACAGTCTCAGCACACTCTGGAACTACCCTGAGCACTACAAAAGACTTCCAAACCTAAATTCAGGGAATAAAATTCTGAGGAAAGCAGTGAGAAATCTAAACATAGAGCATGCTTTTTGAATGCATTTCCCCTCTTTTCCCCTCACGTTCCATACATTCAGCTTCCTTATCAATAATAATAACAATAAATAAATCCAGGTTGGAAGAGACCTTCAAGATCATCGTGTCCAACCTATCCACCAATCCAACCCACCTAAACAACTAAACCATGGCACCAAGTACCCCATCAAGTCTCCTCCTGAACACCTCCAATGATGGTGACTCCACCACCTCCACGGGCAGACCATTGCAATGGGCAATCACTCTCTCTGTATAGAACTTCCTCCTAACATCCAGTCTAAACCTGCCCTGGTGCAGCCTGAGACTGTGTCCTCTTGTTCTGGTGCTGGCTGCCTGGGAGAAGAGACCAACCTCTGCCTGGCTACAACCTCCCTTCAGGTACTTGTAGACAGCAAGAAGGTCACCCCTGAGTCTCCTCTTCTCCAGGCTAAGCAACCCCAGCTCCCTCAGCCTCTCCTCATAGGGCTTGTCTTCCAAACCCCTCACCAACTTTGTTGCCCTTCTCTGGACACGCTCCAGCAAGTCAACCTCCTTCCTAAACTGAGGGGCCCAGAACTGGACACAGGACTCTAGGTGTGGCCTAACCAGTGCAGTGTACAGGGGCAGAATGACCTCCCTGCTCCTGCTGGCCACACTCTTCCTGATGCAGGCCAGGAGGCCATTGGCCCTCTTGGCTGCCTGGGCACACTGCAGGCTCATGTTCAGCCTACCATCAACCAGCACCCCCCGGTCCCTCTCTGCCTGGCCGCTCTCCAGCCACTCTGACCCCAGCCTGTAGCACTGCATGGGGTTGCTGTGGCCAATGTGCAGAATCCAGCACTTGGATGTGGTAAATCTCAAAAGGAAGCACTTCAGAGAAAGTGATGAAGTATTTAATGCCTGCCTGATGTCACTGACATCCACCCTGCTTAAAGATGGTGTGATTCCCATAAATGCCTTACTGCAGTCACCCAAATCTACTCAGAACAGGCTCTTCCACTAACATGAGGTATGCAAAAGGGCCAGGTTTTACTTCTATTTCTCTATCAGTAGCAAAGGTGGTGGTTACTAATGAATAAGGATCACTAAATAAGGATAACTAAAGAATAAGATCTCCCCAAGTTACTCATTCTGATTTCCCTGCCACTTCTTCTACCAGAAATCTTTTCCCTTAAGCTCTCACCACAATTGTTCACACTAAAAAAATGCCATTTTTTTCAGATGTCCAGTGATGAATATTTAAAGAAGAAAGAAAAAAGAAAAAAAGAAGAGGCCTATTAATTCAATGTCTCCCACTGTTACCACTTACTAAGCTACAATTATTCTGCAGAATGTCCTTAAGTGGTAACAGAAAGTGTTGCAACATAGTAGAAATTGTAAATAAAGGTCAAATAGTAGAAATTGTAAATAAAGGTCAAAGAGAAGGAGACTCCACCCAGCTGAAATTATAGTTTAGTTACATGACAACCCTTTTTGGTACAGAAAGTTTTTAACACCACACAAGGAAGAAACTCCTACAAATGTTTAATTATGACAGGGGGGCTTTTGCCTTTGATTATTCTATTTAAATGGTCACTGTGAAATGAAGATTACATAAAAGCAAGTCCTTTGAACTATTACAGATGGAAATAAGCATCACAGAGAGGCTAAATACCTGATGGAGCTGTTGTTGGGATTTTTTAGGTCCTGATGAAGCTTTATCACCCATTCCTGATATTCCTGCTTCTGGATAGCAGTAGACTGTTTTAATTCATTGGTCCATTTATTTTCCAAATCCTAACAAAACAACAGTGACAACTTGCATATTCTGGGTTTTCTTTTTATAAAGACAATTATTTGCATGACATATTCTAGCTCACCAAAACTAGTTTACCTGCTGAGATTCAAAGTGCTGAGCTGCTAATGAATTTACATCTTGGTCTGTTAGCGATTTCCCTAGTTCCTGCATCACCTTATCCATTTCAGCTCCTTGTCTGAAAGAGAAGCAAAAATGTAGGTTTACAACAACCACAGCTGATGCAGGCAGGTAAACACCAGGAAAAGGGTGTGTTCAGTCTATTTTTAGTAGTCACATAAGCATCCACTCAACTTACATTTCAACAAGGGGACTCGGATTTAAAGGGACCACTGTGCTACCATCAGTTCATCCAACACCTCATCCCTCCTTAGTTTTCTTAATCCCCAGCTTCACTTAGCCTTTCACATTCAGCCCTTTCTTCAGCAAGGAACTGATTGACCCCAGCACAGATTTAGCAATGAATACCCACAGAACAAATGCGAGATGAGGGTCAGGGATTCCAAGTCAGCTCCTGTGTCAACAGAACAACGCCTACACTCATCTGGAATAGTCTCAGCAGCTGCCACCAACATACAGTGCTTCTTGCTTAGGACAAAGAGATATGATCAATTCCATCAGTCAATACACAGCATAGCTCTTCAGCACTCCTCCTCTTAGGATTAAGTGTTCTTTCTTCTATATGTATATTTGAGAAGAAGCAGTAAGGACAAAAAGGTTTGGTAACACATCATTGGCAACATTTAGCCCCTAACCAGAAATAAGTACCATTCAGTCTAGAAGAAAACCAGAATCACAGCACATATCTGGTGGGACGAGACCTCAGAGATCATCCAGCCTAACCTTCAACCCAGCTCAACACTAAACCATGTCACTAAGCGCCAGGTCCAAATGTAGCATGAACACCTCCAGGGATGGTGACTCCACCACTGCCCTGGGCAGACCATTCCAATGTTTGAGAACCCTTTCAGTGAAGAAATAGCTCCTAATATCCATCCTGAACTTCCCCTGGCACAGCTTGGAACCATTTCCTCTGGTCCTGTCACTTGCCATCAAGAAGACACTGGCCCCTCCTTGCTCCATCCTCCTTTCAGGTAGTTGTAGAGAGCAATGAGGTCTCCCTTCAGCCTCCACTTCTCCAGACTGTGCAACCCCAGCTCCCTCAGATGCTCCTCACAGGCCAGGTGCTCCAGGCCCTTCTCCAGCCTCACTGCCCTTCTCTGGACACACTCCAGCACCTCAGTGTCCTCCTTCCTATAGTAAGGAGCCCAGAACTGAACACAACACTTGAGGTGTGGCCTCACCAGTGCCAAGTACAGGGGGATGATCACCTCCCAGTTCCCACTGTCCAGAGTGTTTCTAATCCAAGCCAGGATGCCATTGGCTTTCTTGGCCACCTGGGCACTGCTGACTCATATTCAGTTGACTATCAACTAGTCCCCTGAGGTCCTTCTCCAGGTTGCAGCTTGACAATATTGCCACTTAGAATGCTAAACTAGACCTGCTGAGAATATTCTGCACCTCACAATCATCTATCATCTATACTTCATCTATATTGGTGTGTCTTCGTTTTCCTTAACCCATTCTCCTTAAGGGGAAAAAAAGCGGGGGGGAGGGAGGGAGGTGGGCGGGAAAGAAAAGGAAACCCAGCATCGCGTGTGTTCCCTCTTGTGGGCAAAGCAGCAACCTGCAGCTATTCACAAACTCTCCTAAAGTTCAAATTCAACAGTTTCTGATTTTAAAATTGGTCTTTTGCTCATATTTTCATATAATTGATTTTCTAGATATCCTAAGCACTTTATGTTGCTAGACCACTTCAACGTGGATAAAAGAATGGAAATCAAATATTGCATTAACTTTGACAGTCTTAGTTTTATTATCTTCAGTGACTCAGAATGAGATAGCTGACTCTTAACAACACAAGCTAAGCACCAAAAAGCTTTCAAGAGGGAAATAGGGCTTACATAGCCAAATACAAGTTGGTACATGTCGTTCTATGAATTGTACACATCTTAGAATCATAGAATCAATAAGGTCAGAAAAGACCTCAAAGATCATCAAATCCAACCTGTCACCCAACACCTCATGATTACTAAACCATGGCACCAAGTGCCACGTCCAATCCCTTTTTGTACACCCCCAGGGACAGTGACTCCACCACCTCCCTGGGTAGCCCATTCCAATGGCTAACACCTCTCTCTGTGAAGAGCTTCCTCCCACCTCAAGCCTAATCTTGTGGCATTTAATAAGAAGGGGAAAAAAGGAATACCTTTCCCGTAGTTTCTTCAGTTCCACATCCCTTTCACTTATTAATTCTGAGATGCTCACAAAATAGTTGTGTTCCAGGTTTAACAGCATTTCAGAAGCTGAAGAATGTATCAGATCATGATAAACATCTGCAAAATCTTCATCCCAGCTGGTTTCCTCAGGTTTTGCATATTCTAATGTTGTCTATAAAAAGATTTGAAAGCATAGAGTATAGTTTAGGACACAGAAGGATCCCTCATACCATCAAGAAACATCAAGGTTTTGACTACAGTGAGGAATTACCAATTTTCAGCCATTAGCAACAGTAAAAGAACAAAATTATCCCCAAGAACATCTGCAACTGACTCATTTTAGATAAGGCCCAGGGCACTAGCTGTGTAAACAATCTTTTGCTAGAAAGGATGACTAACCTCCAGCTTCACTAGAATTTAATCAACAATGCAGATTTGAGAAAGGCTATCTTTACTGATCACAGAATGACCCAAAGATGCCAGTCTTGAAGGCTTCTTTACATTGAAACACACCTTACACATACAATCACTCCCACCAGATTCAGCTGAAGTTGTATCACTGCAGTGTAGGTTAGAAATACCAAAAAATAACCTAACCTTAACCCTTGTACACAGAGGCTAACCTGGCTCATACAAACCACTAGCATAGAAACCTATAAACTCCTCAATGCTTTACTGCATTCCCATGCTCACCCAACAGACTTTCCCTTCACAAAGGTTAAGCTAACTTCATGTTCTTGACACTCATTAAGGCAGATGATTTGCTTCCAATTCTCTTTGTAAGAGAGGCATGTCGTGGAATTTTTCATATTCTTCTGTATTCCATGACAGGCAAACTCAATTCCCATAATTCCTTCCTCAAATGCTGCAGTTTCTATCATTCTTTCTCTTTGCTAGGACTCCTCCTGTTCTTTTTGCATTCCTTCTTCGGCTCAAGGTGAGGAGAAAGTTCTTCACAGCAAGAGTGATTTGGCATTGGAATGTGCTGCCCAGGGAGGTGGTGGAGTCACTGTCCCTGGAGGTGTTCAAGAAAGGAGTGGATGTGGCACTTGAAGCCATGGTTCAGTTAGTCATGAAGTGTTAGGTATTAGGTGATAGGTTGGACTTGATGATCGCTGAGGTCTTTCCAACCTGGCTGATTCTATGATTCTGTTTTGAAGATCACACACAGAACAGGATGTGTAACTCCACCTAAAGCTTCATCATTGCTAAATAGAATCATAGAACTGTTAGGGTTGGAAGGGACCTCAAGGATCATCTAGTTCCAACCCCCCTGCCATCAGCAGGGACACCTCACAATTGCTCAGAGCCACATCTAGCCTGGCCTTAAAAACCTCCAGGGATGAGGCTTCCACCACCTCCCTGGGCAACCTGTTCCAGTGTCTCACCACCCTCATGGGGAAGAACTTCTTCCTATCATTCAATCTGAATCTACCCATTTCTAGTTTTGCTCCATTCCCCCTAGTCCTGTCACTCCCTGACACCCTAAGAAGTCCCTCACCAGCTTTTCTTGTAGGCCCCCTTCAGATACTGGAAGGCCACAATAGTGTCTTCTTGGAGCCTTCTCTTCTCCAGACTGAACAGCCCCCTCAGTCTGCCCTCACAGGAGAGAAGGTCGAGCCTCCTGATCATCCTCATGGCCCTTCTCTGGACACATTCCTGCACCTCCAGATCCTTCTTGTAGTAGTGGCTCCAAAACTGGATGCAGTACTCCAGGTGGGGTCTCACCAGAGCGGAGTAGAATGGAAGTATCATCTCCCTCGACCTGCTGACTATGCTTTTCTTGATGTGGCCCAGGCTGCAAGTGCACACTGGTGGCTCATGTTGAGCTTCTCATCCACCAGCACCCCCAAGGCCTTTTCTTCAGGGCTGCTCTCAAGCCAGTCCCTCCCCAGCCTGTATTGGTGTCTGGGATTGCCCCGACCCAGATGCAGGACCTTGCACTTGGTCTTGTTGAACCTCATGAGGTTGCCACGGGCCCAACTCTCCAGCCTGTCAAGGTCTCTCTGGATGAATCCCTTCCCTTCAGTGTGTCAGCTGCACCACACAGCTTGGTGCCATCAGCTAACCTGCTGAGAGTGCACTCACTGCCACTGTCCATGTCACAAAGAAAGATGTTAAACAAGACTGGTCTCAGGACTGGGCTCCACTTGGACCTGGACCCATTGGGTGCAGCCACCAAGCCAGTGCTTTATCCACTCTGTGGTCCATCCATCAACCCCATACTGCACCAGCTTGGAGAACAGGATGTCATGCAGGACAGTGTTGAAGGCTTTGCTAAGGTCCAGGTAAATAATGCAAAATTGTCACAAGAACTCAGGAAATGAGCTTGAAAAGTCTCTTTCAACTATATAGTTTCTCTTTGGAGTCCTCATTGTGTATTGAGATTCAGGATAAGAGTACCACTGCACAAGCTCTTGCTCTGATTCTAATGCACTTTAGCAAGTCTACTTTTGTTGGAATGCCACTAGCTGTTTACCTCTCAGTTTTGTATCTTTTGACTGTACTAAATTCAGGAACAACTTGACTGAGAGCTTTGCTGGATGAAGATTTAATGATCACTTTCACATAATAAACACAGAAAAAAGGTAAGAATTGATCGCTAAAAGTCAATTCCAGAGTAATTTTGCATCTTCACAGCTGTGATTCTGTCTGTACACACACACACACACACCCCTCCCCTCACAAAGCAAGTCCTGAATAATAACTTTTCAGCCTCAATCTTACCTCTTTGTAAGCTTTAGACCAAGAATCTGCCAGCTGGTTTATGTCTACTTTCCCTGATTTCACTGCTTCCAGAGCCATTTCAGCTTCTCTGTCATAATCTTTTATAGTTTCCTCTTCTATGAACTTATGAAGAGATTCCTTCAGGTCTAATGTAACAAGAAGAGAATGCTCCATCAATAAAACATGTCAGTGAAAGTACTGGAAACATACAAATAAAACTTTTCTGAACACCTTTTACTCAAGCACCTTACTAGACAGAATTTGCTTTAATGTTTTGGTGTTTTGAAAACATTTTTTTGAAGGCTGTCTGGTAAACACCCTTCTTCTGCTCTCTTAAAGCAGGCTGTGTCCAGTTCTGGGCCCCTCAGTTTAAGAAGGACATTGAGACATTGAACGTGTCGAGAGAAGGGCAACAAGGCTGGGGAGAGGCCTCAAGCACAGCCCTATGAGGAGAGGCTGAGGGAGCTGGGGTTGTTTAGCCTGGAGAAGAGGAGGCTCAGGGGAGACCTTCTTGCTCTCTACAACTCCCTGAAGGGAGGTTGTAGCCAGGAGGGGGTTGGTCTCTTCTCCCAGGCAACCAGCACCAGAACAAGAGGACACAGTCTCAAGCTGCACCAGGGGAAGTTTAGGCTCGAGGTGAGGAGAAAGCTCTTCACAGAGAGAGTCATTCGCCATTGGAATGTGCTGCCTGAGGAGGTGGTGGAGTCACCATCCCTTGAGGTGTTCAAGACAGGATTGGACGTGGCACTTGGTGCCATGGTTTAGTCATGAGGTCTGTGGTGATGGGTTGGAGTTGATGATCTTTGAGGTCTCTTCCAACCTTGGTGATTCTGTGTAGGACACTTTTGGATGTGGACACTAATTTTAAAAGAGGCAAATCTTACCACTTTCTATAAAGCATGGCAGGTTGTGCAGAAGCATTAGACGTCCATGCAGGTGGCTAATATTCTCTTGCACAGGGAATTTGAGAGGCACAGTAAGCACCAAATGTTGATTCCCAGCATTGAATTCATACACATAGTCTCTCTCCCTAGTGTAGGTCTTCCCTTTATTAGGCTTCATCTTCTTGAGTTGATTTCCTGCATTAGAAATGAAAATGACATGAGTTACATTCTTGTAAAACTGAAAGCAAAACTCCAAAATAAGGATGGTTTTGTTCATAATTAACAGTTGTGACAAGAAAACTTCAAAAGCCCAGGCTTTTGATTGGTACTTTAAGAAGAATGTGCCCAGCAGATTGAGGGAGGTTCTCCCCTCATCTTGAGTACTGTGTTCGGTTTTGGGCTCCCCAGTTTAAAAGGGACAGGGATGTGCTGGAGAGGGTCCAGGGGAGGGCTATGAGGATGATTAGGGGCTGGAGCACTGCCTGATGAGGAGAGGCTGAGGGAACTGGGGCTTTCTAGTCTGGAAAAGAGAAGACTTAGAGGGGATTTAATAAATGCTTATAAATATCTGAGGGCTGGGGGTCAGGAGGGAGGGGCCAGGCTCTGCTCACTTACTCCCTGTGACAGGACAAGGAGCAATGGATGTAAGCTGCAGCACAGGAGGTTCCACTGCAACACGAGGGGCAACTTCTTTACTGTAAGGGTCACAGAACACTGGAACAGGCTCCCCAAAGAGGCTGTGGAGTCTTCTTCTCAAGGCCCATCTGGATGTGTTCCTCTGTGACCTGAGCTAGATTGTATGTTCCTGCTCTGGCAGAGGGGGTGGACTCGATGATCTCATTGGGTCCCTTCCAACCCCAAATCTTCATAAATAGCAAACTAACTGAGACACTGTAACTGCTGCCAAGCAGATCTGAAAATCTGAAATCCCTCATAATGCACTTGGCTTTATTTTCTCCCTTTCAAGGTAGACTTGGAGGAGCAGGACTTTGTAAACCTCTTTAGAGAATACCCATTTTGCCACTTTGAAACCTACTTTAGGGTAGATTGTCATTATTATTAAATAATAACTATAAAAATAAGCCATAAGAAAAGCAAAAGAACTGTCCACAGTATGAATATACAAGATGGGAGCATGTAGCTGTGTCAGTAATTCCCTCCACTGAGGAGGGAATTTCCAATTCTTCTCTTTTGAGCATTACCTGCAAAGCTGGACACAACACTCCATCTGAAATCTCCTCAGTGCTTTACCAGGGAAAACAAAGAAGGGAAAACACAGAAGGGAAAACACAGAAGGGAAAACAAAAGAAGGGAAAACAAAAGAAGGGAAAATAAAAGAAAAAAGAAGACAAAAAAGAAGAAAAAAATAAAAGAAAAAGGGGGAGGAAAGGACAAAATAAGGGTAAAAAAGGAAAGAAGGGGAAAAAAAGAAGAAAAAAAGAACCAACAAAAAGAAAGTGTGCCTTCCACAGCAAAATTTCTGGGACTAATTTACAGAAATATTTGGGTTTGTTTTGTGAACAAGCCCACACGGTGAAGCCTAGGATTAAACAAATCAGTCACAAACTGCTTCACCCTATCAACAAAAATCTCAATGAAAGCTCATCCGAGGCTGTCTCCAGGTCTCTCCCTCTGCGATGGAGAAGAGGGATTCAAAGGACACTGCTTAGAAATACGCGGACGAACGTCTTTCTGCTGCTCCCCGACAAAACAACATTTAATGGGGAGGAAAACGTCCGAGGCAGGTGACAGCCGCTTCCTCTGACCCCAGTGCAGCCCCAGCAGAGAGGGACAAAACCCTTCCCCTAACCGGCGCTTGTGTCCTCAGGTCCAGCTGAGGTACCAGACAGGTGGTCCACGCCACGACAGCCAGCACTCGCTCCAGATCCTTGAAAAAGAGGAAAGGAAGCTGCCTGAGGGAGGAAAAGGCCTGCAGGATGCCACCCACCTTCACCCCCCACTCCCGGGAAGGCTCCAAAACCCCAGGGTAAACAGCCACTCAGCTCGGATTGTGCAGCGCCCACAGCCGCTGGAGCCGCTTTCCTCGCCGCGACGGCCACAAGCGCTGTCCTCCTCCGTGTTCGCTCACCTGGGTTCCGGACAGCCAGGTGAGGGGAAGCGGTGAGCTACGGCACAGGGGGTGCGGTTCGTCCGCTGAAAAAGGAAGGCGGCGGAGCCGCCATCAGATCCCGCCTCCCTGTTGGACCCTGTACGTCCGGGCCCGCAGATTCGACACAGACCCGCTTCGTGGCGAATGTGCTGAGGCGGGGCCCGCCCCAGGAGGGGGAACAGCAGCAACGTCGTCACCGGCGCCCGTGCCCGTGTCCCGCGCCCGCCTCCCGCCGCCGGCAGCGGGATGTCGCGGCCGGTGAGGAGGTGCGTGCGCGCTCGCGCGTGTCCGCGCGGAGCGGGGAGGGGGTGCGGGGGGCGCGGGGGGTGCGGGCTGCCTGCCCCGCCGGCCGGGCCGTGCGGTTCCGAGGTGCGCTGGCGGCAGGCGCTCGCGCCCAGCGGCGCCGCGTGACGGTTCCTAGAAAGCCCCAGGCGCGCGCGCCGGCGGCGGCCGTTGCCCGCGGAGGGAGCGGTTGGGTTTCTGCCGCCCCTCAGCGCTCCGCCGCAGCCGCTCAGGCAGGCTCTCCGTCCTTAGAGTCCTGCGACTCCAGACCGAGCTCCTCCGCGCCGTAGTGTAGCGTAGGGCTTGAGGACAGGCCTGCCGCTGCTTCCCTTCCAGCTGGGAGAAAAAGCGCGGGCAGCGGGGCAGGCAGCTGACAGCAGCCGCGGCGGGCGGTGTCCCTCGGGTGGGCTTGAAAGTGTCCCCTGAGCCCTTTCTGTGTGGCGGTGGCAGCGTCACTTGGGAAACTCGCCCGGGAAGGTTATGGAAAACACATTTAAAGTGCCTAAAAGGGGAGCCCGGAGTTAAAACAGTTCCGTTGAACGGTAGCGGCTCGGAAGCGGTGTGTACGTAAGGAGAGTCCAGCGCTCCCCCCGCGAGAACAACAAAAAGCAGTGACTTCAAGAAATAGAGGTGTTTAAAAAATAATAATAATCTCGAAGCGGTTCCTAAGAGCCATGTTGTATTGGATGGCTGCAGGCAGAGAGCTGTGACCCACGGCAAATGTCCAAATGGAGAGCAGGGACAAGTGCTGTCCCTCAGGGGTCGGTACTGGGAGCAGTGCTGTTTAGCAGCGACGTGGGCAGTAGGGTTGAGGCACCCTCAGCAAGTCTGTGGATGACACCAAGCTGTGTGGTCCGGTTGACGTGCTGGAGGGAAGGGATGGACCCAGAGGGTCTTGGACAGGCTGCACAGAATCAGCCAGGTTGGAAGAGACCTCCGAGATCATCAAGTTCAACCACTCACCCAACCCTAACTAATCAACTAGACCATGGCACTAAGTGCCTCATCCAGGCTTTTCTTAAACACCTCCAGGAATGGTGACTCCACCACCTCCCTGTGGAGGTGCTCAATCCAATGGCCAATCACTCTTTCTGTGAAGAACTTCTTCCTAACATCCAGCCTAAACCTCCAGTGGCACAGCTTGAGACTGTGTCCTCTTGTTCTGGTGCTGGTTGCCTGGGAGAAGAGACCAACCCCCACCTGGCTACAACCACCCTTCAGGTAGTTGTAGAGAGCAATAAAGTGTCCCCTGAGCTTGAGAGGTAGGCTCTTGTGAAGTTCAACAGCACCAAGTGCAAGGTCCAACACCTAGGTCAGGGCAACTCCAAGCACGGATACAGACTGGGTGAGGAGTGGCTTGAGAGCTGTCTGGAGGAGAAGGACTTGAGGATGCCAGCTGATGATAAACTCAACATGTGCCAGCAATGTCCACTTGCAGCCCAGAAGGCAGCCATGTGCTGGACTACTGCATCCGGTTCTGGTGCCCCCAGCATAAGAGGGACATGGAGCTGCTTCCAGAGGAGGGTCACAAAGATGATCAGAGGGCTGGAGGACCTCCCCTATGGGGACAGGCTGAGGTTATTCATCCTGGAGAAAAGGCAGCTCTGGGGAGACTTTAGAAGAGCCTTTCAGTACCTGAAGTGGGATACATAAAGCCAGGAAGGGACTTTTTATAAGGGCTTGTAGTGGTACAGCAAGAGGGAATAGACTGAAGCTTGGGGAGGGCAGATTTAGACTGGAGATTAGAAGACATTCTTTACAGTAAGGGTGGAGAAACACTGGAACAGGTTGCCCAGGGAGGTCATGGATACCCCCTCACTGTGTTTCAAGGCCAGGTTGGATGAGGCCTTGAGTGACCAGGTCTAGTGGAAGGTGTTCTTGCTCAAGGCAGAGGATTTGGAACTAGATGATCTTCAATGTCCCTTCCAACCTAAACCAGTCTATGAATCTATGAATTCAGTAGTGCTGCTTATACCCACATTGGAATGTGTGTGGTTTTTCTCTTGTAAAACTGCATTTCCCCCCAAATCATCTGTTAGCCAGTCAAGATGTTCAATCTGAGACTACTAATAGTGCATGGGTTTTTCTGCCACAGGAACAAGAAAATTGTTGATTATTCTCAGTTTGGAGACTTGGAAGATGATGGTAAGTGACATACTCTTGTACCTAACAGAAATGGCAAACACATAACTGCTCAAAATGTGATACAGGCTGGGGGAAGAGGTGATGGAAGGCAGCCATGAGGAAAAGGACTCGGGGGTGCTGGCGGACGTGAGCAGACAGTGTGAGTTGCAGCCCAGAAGGCCAGTGGCATCCTGGGCTGCATCAAAAGAACCATGGACAGCAGATGGAGACAGGGAATTCTGCCACTTTGCTCTGGTAATACCACACCTGCAATACTGCATCCAGCTCTGGAGCCCTCAACATAGGAAGGACATGGGCCTCACAGAGTGGGTCCAGAGGACCACAAAAATGATCAGGGAGCTGGAACACCTCTGCTGCAGGGACAGGCTGAGGGAGCTGAGGATAAGAGCTGAGCCTTCTCCAGAAGGCTCTGTAGAGAACTAATTGCCACCTTCTAGTACCTGAAGGGGGCCTGCAATGGTTTGAAGTTTGAGAAGAGTGGATTTCGATTGGATGTTTTGAAGAAGTTCTTTACAATGAAGGTGTTTGAGCACTGGAACAGATTGCCCAGAGAGGTGTATGAGGCTCCATCCTGGGAAGTACACAAGTTGAGGCTCAGTGGGGCTCTGGATGACCTGATCTAGTTGTAAGTGACCACTTCACAGAATCATAGAATGTTAGAGGTTGGAAGGAACCTCTGGAGATCATTGAGAGAGGTGTATGAGGCTCCATCCTGGGAAGTACACAAGTTGAGGCTCAGTGGGGCTCTGGATGACCTGATCTAGTTGTAAGTGACCACTTCACAGAATCATAGAATGTTAGAGGTTGGAAGGAACCTCTGGAGATCATTGAGTCCAACCCCCTTGCCAGAGCAGGATCACCTAGGGTCGGTCCCAGAGGAATGCATCAAGGTAGGTTTTGAGTTTCTGTAGAGAAGGAGACTCCACAAGCTCTCCAGGCAGCCTGTTCCATCACTCTTACAGTAATGAAGTTTCTCCTCATGTTGAGGTGGTACCTCCTGTGTTCAGGCTTGTACCCATTGTTCCCTCAGCACTGGTTAGGCCACACCTTAAGTAGTGTGTCCAGTTCTGGGCCCCTCAGTTTAAGAAGGATGTTGAGTTGCTGGAACGTGTCAAGAGAAGGGCAACAAGGCTGGGGAGGGGTTTGGAGCACAGCCCTATGAAGAGAGGCTGAGGGAGCTGGGGTTGCTTAGCCTGGAGAAGAGGAGGCTCAGGGGAGACCTTACTGCTGTCTACAACTACCTGAACTGGCCATTGGAATGTGCTGCCCAGGGAGGTGGTGGAGTCAGCATCACTGGAGGTGTTTAGGAAGAGACTGGATGAGGCACTTGGTGCCATGGTTTAATTGATTAGATGGTGTTGGGTGATAGGTTGGACTCAATGATCTCAAAGGTCTATTCCAACATGGTTAATTCTATTCAGTTCTTTTCTAGTCTATTCTTCCAGTTATGAAAAATCTGGTAGCACATTGGAGACTGAAGCTTTAGTGCCATATTTGTGATACAATCTGAGATAATAAAAGTATATGCAAAAGAGGTCTTGTTAAATTTTCATGTAAAATGCATGTAAGAACAGTCTAGTTTATAGTTTTTGTGCCCTCTGAAAATAGAATTAATTTCAGAAAGGTTATCTCTGGTATGTTTTCAGTGTGTGATGAAATTAAATGGCACCATTTCTTTTGACCACGTGGAAGAATGTAGGAAAACTCATTAAAGGTTGTTTCCTCTAAACAGATGAAGACTTTGCATGTATAGGTGCACCTTCAAGCAAAAAATCCAGAACACAGCTCAAGGATCCAAAGGAGAGAAAAGAGAAGCAAAAAAAGCCACACAAAGAATCGACTCAGTCACAAAAGCAGACACCTAGTAAAAGGTAAGGAATGTTGACATGTGGTCAACTCTGTGTAAAGATGGTTTTCAGAAGTAATACTTGGTTTGGCTGGATGGTTTGTTTTGTTTTGTTTTGTTTTGTTTTGTTTGTTTATTTTTTCCCCTAGAATTTTAAGCAGGGGAGAATAAGAACCTAATATATTACTGTGATAAAATTCTTCAGCTTTATTGGTACAGTTGCAAATCAAGGATAATGTGATCATACACAGACAGGAAAACTTGCCCAAGTTCAGTAGTGAGCTATGTCTGTTTTGGTAAAGCTCCAAAAAGCTCCCAGCAAGCACTGTGTGTAAGTGCAGAACAGATTTCCCTGTCCAATCTTGTATTGGTGCCTCTGCAGAGCAGAATAGGATAGGATAGGATAGGATAGGATAGGATAGGATAGGATAGGATAGGATAGGATAGGATAGGATAGGATAGGATAGACCAGGTTGGAAGAGACCTTCAAGATCATTGCGTCCAACCTATCATCCAACACCACCTAATCAACTAAACCATGCAACCAAGCACCCTATCAAGTCTCCTCTTAAACACCTCCAATGATGGTGTCTCCACCACCTCCCTTGGCAGCACATTCCAATGGGCAATCACTCTCTCTGTGAAGAATTTCTTCCTAACATCCAGTCTGAATCTCCCCTGGTGCAGCTTGAGACTGTCTCCTCTTGTTCTGGTGCTGATTGCCTGGGAGAAGAGACCAGCCCCTGCCTGTCTACAACCTCCCTTCAGGTAGTTGTAGAGGGGAACAAGGTTTCCTCTGAGCTTCCCCTTCTCCAGGCTAATCAACCCCAGCTCCCTCAGCCTCTTTTCATATGGCTTGTGTTCCAAACCCCTCACCATCTTTGTTGCCCTTCTCTGGACACGTTCCAGCAAGTCAACATCCTTCCTAAACTGATATAACAGTTATATAACTAAGAATTCTGAGCATCTTAACTCATAAAACAGAAGCATACATACAAGTTTGACTCCTTGAAAAAGATTCTGTTTAAGGTTTGATATAAAATACCAAGTCAATGTCAATGGACGTGAGGAGGAAGTTCTTCACCATGAGAGTGGTGAAGCCCTGGAATGGGTTATCTGGGAGGTGGTTGGGGCCCCATTCCTGGAGGTATTTAAGCCCAGGCTGGATGAGGCTCTGGCCAGCTTGATCTAGTGTGGGGTGTCCCTGCCCATGGCAGGGGGTTGGAACTAGATGATCCTTGTGGTCCCTTCCAACCCTGACTGATACTATGATTCTATGATACTATGAAAAAAAAAGAAATCTGATTGTTTTGGTGGTAAAGTTGTGTACAAGCATTAAATTTCAGTGTGGTATTTCAAACACACTTAATCATCTTTCTCTGTGATACTGCCAACTATGAGTACCTAGAATGTTTTTGAATGATAATTCCTTTAAGTTCAGTGTGCTTTAAATATTAGTGTATATTTTAAGTCTTTTGGGGAAGTAATATTAATCATAGCATCTGGGCAGCCTGGTCTAGTTGAATCTTAGAATCATGGAATTGTTAGGCTTGGAAGGGACCTCAAGGATCATCCAGTTCCAACCCCCCTGCTATGGGCAGGAACACCTCACACTACATCAGGTTGCTCACAGCCACATCCAGCCTGGCCTTCAAAACCTCCAGGGATGAGGCTTCCACCATCTCCCTGGGGCAACCTGTGCCAGTGTCTCACCACCCTGGTGGGGAAGAACTTCTTCCTGACATCCAATCTGAATCTACCCATTTCTAGTTTTGCTCCATTCCCCTCAGTCCTATCACTCCCTGACACCCTAAAAAGTCGCTCCCCAGCTTTCTTGTAGGCCCCTTCAGATACTGGAAGGCCACCATAAGGTTTCATCAGAGCCTTCTCCTCTCCAGACAGATGCCCCTGCTTACCGCAGAGGCCGTTGGACTAGCTGACCTTTGGGGGATCTCCAAGACCATTCTTTGATTCATATGATAGGCTACAAAATGTGTTGAAATATGAATCTCTTTACAAGTGTTTGAATTTAAAGGAGTTCATTGAGTCAAAAGTAGATCTGTAACACACATGTATATTTGTTTTTTCCCCAGGATATCCTTGGATGACAAACTTTATCAAAGAGACTTAGAAGTGGCCTTAGCCTTATCCATCAAAGAAAAATCTGCAAATATCCCTGAGGTGCAAAATTCAGAACCACAAGGTTATTTTGCAGTTCAATGCAATGCTTTATATTTATATGTAGTGAATTCACAGATAATTTATTTTATAATTAAATAGGTTGAAAATCATGCTTTAGAATAGATTAGAATATAAAAGGTTGGAAAAGACCTTTGAGATCATCAACCTATCATCCAGAACCATCTAATCAACTAAACCATGGCACCAAGTTCTACATCCAGTCTCTTCCTAAACACCTCCAGTGATGGTGACTCCACCACCTCCCTGTGCAGCACATTCTAATGGCCAATCTCTCTTTCTGGGAGGAACTTTTTCATAACCTCCAGCCTAAACCTCCCCTGGCACAGCTTGAGACTGTGTCCTCTTGTTCTGGTGCGGTTGCCTGGGAGAAGAGCTCAACCCCCACCTGTCTATAACCTCCATTCAAGTAGTTGTAGAGAGCAATAGGGTCTCCCCTGAGCCTTCTCTTCTCCAGGCTAAGCAACGCCAGCTCCCTCAGCCTCTCCTCACAGGGCTTGTGCTCCAAACCCCTCCCCAGCTTTGTTGCCCTTCCCTGGACACCTTCCAGCAGCTCAACATCTTTCCTAACCTGAGGAGCCCAGAACTGGACACGGGACTCGAGGTGTGGCCTAACCAGTGCTGAGTACAGGGACAGAATGACTTCCCTGCTCCTGCTGGCCACACTGTTCCTGATGCAGGCCAGGATGCCATTGGCCTTCTTGGATGCCTGGGCACACTGCAGGCTCATGTTCAGCCTACTATCACCCAGCATCCCCAGGTCCCTTTCTGCCTGGCCGCTCTCCAGCCACTCTGAGCCCAGCCTGTAGCACTGCCTGGGGCTGTTGTGGCCAATGTGTAGAACCCGGCCAGGATGTCTTGATAAGGAAATGAGAATTTCTAGGTAGTGTCTAGAAATTTTGCCTTCTGCTGGGTTTTTTATATACATGTTTTGTTCTGTGAGAAAAAGTAATTGTTCTATGACATCTTGCGAACTTACATTTTGATTAGAGATAAAGATATTAACTGTTTTAATTCCTTAATATCTTGACTTTTAATAACATGGGGTTAATATACTAACACTTTATGTTATTGTTTGTTTCTTTTCTGGATCCTGAAACAGGTAAGAATATTGAATCAGGAAATGAACTTAGAAGACCTGTGTTATCCAACTGCAGTGTAGACAGTGAACTTTTAGGTGAGTTGTTCTCATATTTTATCTTCTCACAAGTAGCATTTGAAGATACATTTCAGTATCCATTGGTTTCTGGTTTTCACTTACATGGGGAAAAAAAGTCTTAAAGACTGGAGGATGAAGGATCCATTATTTTTTTGATTAAAGTTTTATCTCAGTCTGAAAATGGTAAAAATTCTGGATTGCTGAAACAGATCACAGAGTGTTAGGGGCTGGAAGGGACCTCGAAAGTTCATCCAGTCCGACCCCCTCTGCCAGAGCAGGGTCACCTAGAGCAGATCACACAGGAACACATCGTGGTGGGTTTTGAATATCTCCAGAGAGGGAGACTCCACAACCCTCCTGGGCAGCCTGTTCCAGTGTTCTGTCACCCTCACACTGAAAAAAATGTTTCCTTCTGTTTCCATGGAACTTCCTGTGCTTCAGCTTCCACCCATTGCTCCTTGTCCTGTCATTGGGCATCACCCAGCAGAGCTTGGCTCCATTCTCTTGGCACTCACCCTTTACATCTTTATAAACATGAATGAGGCCACCCCTTCGTCTCCTCTTCTCCAAACCTTTCCTCAGCGTCTTTGGGGGTCTGCACTACAATTTTACTAGACTCTTTCAAGCAGTTCCCTGAGGTCCTTCTTCAGCTGAGGTGCCCAGAACTGGACACAATATTCCAGATGCAGCCTCAGCAGGGCAGAGTAGAGGGGGAGGAGAACCTCTCTCAACCTGCTAGACACACTCCTAATACAGCCCAGGATACCAATGGCCTTCTTGGCCACAAGGACACATTGCTGGCTCGTGGTCATCTTCCTATGCCTCAGCTTCCACCCATTGCCCCTTGTGCTGTTATTGGGCATCACCCAGCAGAGCCTGGCTCCATCCTCTTGGCACTCACCCTTTATGTATTTATAAACATGAATGAGGTCACCCCTTACTCTCCTCCAAGCTAAAGAGGCTCAGCTCTCTCAATGTCTCCTCATTACAGATTGTTACAGATGACCAAAAATTTAGTTGGGAAAGCAACAGGCATGATAGTTTTATGCTGACTTGATTTACTTCTTCAAGACACTACACTTACACTCACCTCCTTGATGAATCCATAATGCTTAAGCATAAAATAAACATGTCCAAAGTATTTGCTGTGCTTTATGTGTTTAATTTCTGGTCTTCCATCCTTTTCATAGCTTGACTGCAGACCAGTGTGGATAGCTTCCACAACCAGAAGGTACAGTTTCATCAGTTAAAAGAGTAAGATGAGAATCACATCAGAACAAGTGTTGGTGGCATACTTCTGTGTAGTGTACTTCAACAGGAAATTCTGAAGACTCAAATGCTTGCTTCTTTTTGAAGTGGAGAATAAATTTACTGTGAATTTTCTTTTATTAGCCTGCTTCCTTTTTTCTAGGCCTGAATCAAGTTATGGATGATGACGTGCCTGGGGGTGACTGTAGGCAAAACCCAGCAGCATCTAAAGTACCAGCACATGAGAAGTCACTGACCATTGACAGTGATGACAGAGAGCATGCTACTGACTCTGACCCAGAGGCTGTACCCAGTAAGTTGTTCTCTATAAAAGCCCTCTCCTTAGATGCACTTTGAATGTGATGCCTTACATCTAGTTTATCTTTCCAGTGAGATGCATAATGCTTGTATTTTACCTCCCCCTCTTGCTGAGGCATTTTCTTGTTATACCAGTGGCACCTCAGTAGTGCTTTGACAGTAAATCTAAGCATTGGAGTTTATTCATACACATCCCCCAAACTGGCAACAATTATACTGCATTTGCTGCAGTTACAATACAATACAATGCAATACAATACAATACAATGCAATACAATACAATGCAATACAATACAATGCAATACAATACAATACACCAGGGTTATGTCAGAACAAATTTCTTCTACCCTCCTTGTCCAGGAAAGTTTAACCTCTGTTCATTTTTCCACTTGTTGTCTGGAGTTTGCATTCAGTGACTCAGGAGCACTGTCAGATGTTAGCACCTTCAGTATTGGCTTTGTTTATCTTTATTTTTAAGAAGTAAGTAGTCACCCTGGCTTCTTTCCTTCCTCCAGTTCTTAACTCTTAAAAAAATATGCTGCATCCAGCAGGAGATGTCAGCCTAGCCTCATGCTCTGTTTCTAGCAGCAGCCTAGTATTGAATACCTGCAGAGTATGAGGGCTGTCTCTCATTCCCCAATGGTTAATGTGTCTGTTCCATTCTTTTATTCTTTACTGGATGGATTATTGGCAAGCATTTCTAGAACTGTCAGTGAAATAAAATGCCAGGGTAAAAATCCAGGTATTCCTGTTGATAGAGAACTGTTTTTAAGATCTGGTAACCTCTGGGCTGTTTCAAAAAGACATCCATAAAATCTTACTTTGCAGCTGAAATTAAACACAGTGTTCCCACTTTATGCAGGCATGAATAGGAATATGGAAAAATCAGAAGCCCTGCCAAATGTTTGCAACTTTTTTTTATCTTGCAGACATGGAATATTGGTAATTCTGCTGTTCAAATCATTATTGTATGCTGGTTTATGGCAGAGCATTCCATCATTCCAAGTACAGAGGAAGAATTCTGTCGAATCATAGAATTGTCAGGGTTGGAAGGGACCTCAAGGGTCATCCAGTTCCAACCCCCCTGCCATGGGCAGGGACACCTCACACTACATCAGGTTGCTCAGAGCCAAATACAGAATGTTTGAAGGAGGCTTTTCCCTCCTCCGTTCAGCCTATAGAAATGTGCAAATTTGTTTGACTATCCTTAAGATATCCATTTTTTTAATGTCCAAAATGTGATCAGAAGGCCCTGGAGTAATAGTAAATTGTATTTCCTTGCTGTAGGTGAGGAGTCAGAAGAAGATTCAGATTATAGTGAAGATGAGGATGAAGACTTTGCTGTGGAAAAGAAAAAAGCTAAAGGAAATAAAAAGAAAACCAGGGAAAAGATGCCAACAGAGAGACAGAAGAAAACTCCCAAAGCCAAGATTAATAGTACAGGTAAGTTGGTATTATGAATTTGAATATACAATACAATACACCAGGTTGAAAGAGACCTTCAAGATCATTGCATCCAACCTATCAACCAATCCAACCCACCTAAACAACTAAACCATGGCACCAAGCACCCCATCAAGTCTCCTCCTGAACACCTCCAATGAAGGTGACTCCACCACCTCCACGGGTAGCCGATTCCAATGGGCAATCACTCTCTCTGTATAGAACTTCTTCCTAACATCCAGCCTAAACCTGCCCTGGCACAGCCTGAAACTGTGTCCTCTTGTTCTGGTACTGGCTGCCTGGGAGAAGAGACCAACCTCTGCCTGTCTACAATCTCCCTTCAGGTAGTTGTAGAGAGCAATAAGGTCACCCCTGAGTCTTCTCTTCCATATGTAATATGTCTTATATATATATAATATAAGTCTTTCCTGTCTTTGCTGAAGGAGTAGACACATTTGGCTGACAGACTCTGCAGGGCTATGATGACAGTGACTATATGCTGAGTAAAGGGAGGAGAGATGGAAAAAATCCTGAAAAAGTGCTTTATAGTAAGCTAAAGCTCTTTACAATAGAAGTAGACAAAAGTGAATAGAGTTATTATATTTGTATAATTCCAGCTTTTAAGAAAAGGTTAAATAACAAGGAGAGATTTCAGGATTTCTTTCTTTCAATTATAATCTCAGAGCCTCTTCTTGCAGTTGTGTTTACTAATTTCTAATTCAAGGATAGCTAAACAATGCCAGTTCTACTAAGTGCTTGGTGGAAAACATGGAATGTGCATAGAATCACAGAATTGTTAGGGTTGGAAGGGCCCTCAAGGATGATCTAGTTCCAACTCCCGTGCCATGGGCAAGGATACCTCACACTACATCAGGTTGCCCAGAGCCACATAAAGCCTGGCCTTAAAATCCTCCAGGGATGAAGCTTCCACCACCTCCCTGGGCAGCCTGTGCCAGTGTCTCACCACCCTCATGGGGAAGAACTGCTTCCCAACATCCAGTCTGAATCTACCCACTTCTAGATTTTTTTCAATTCCCCCCTGGTCCTATCACTCCCTGACACCCTAAAAAGCCCCTCCCCATCTTTCTTGTAGCCCCTTAGGATACTGGAAGGCCACCATTAGGTCTCCTGGGAGCCTTCTCTTCTCCAGACTGAACAACCCCAACTCTCTCAGTCTGTCTCCATAGGAGAGCAGCTCCTGCCCTCTGATCATCCTCATGGCCCTTCTCTGGACATGCTCCAGCACCTCCAGATCCTTCCTGTAATAAGAGTTCCAGTGTTGGACACAGTACTCCAGGTGGAGCATGCCTTCAGAGTGAACTGTTCACTGTGCCTTATTGCTCTCCACAACTACCTTAAGGGAGGTTATAGCCAAGTGGGGGTTGGTCTCTTCTCCCAGGCAACCAGCACCAGAACAAGGGAACACACTCTCAAGGTATCCCAGGGGAAGTTTAGATGATGAGAAAGTTCTTCACAGAGAGAGTAATTGGCCATTGGAATGTGCTGCCCAGGGAGGTGGTGGAGTCACTATCCCTGGAGGTGTTCAAAAAAGGATTGGATTTGGCACTTGAAGCCGTGGTTTAATTGACAGGTGTCAGGTATTAGGCAATAGGTTGGACTTGATGATCTCTGAGGTCTTTGCCAACCTGGTTGATTCTATGATTCTATCTTATGCAGTGTGATGCTTTCTGTGCTAAAGAGTGTCTTTCTAAAGTCACTTTATTTTCCAACTAAGTACCACCTCTAGCTTCTCCTTCACCGAAGACAGAACACAAATCTGAGCCCACCCAAAACATGTCCAGCTCTTCACAACCAGTTGGGAGGCCTCTACATACATCGAGTCCAGTAACAGATAAGAAGCCTAAATGGATACCACCAGGTACCTGTAAGATTGTAACTATAAACAGACACATTAGATGGCTTAAGTTTTTAGCAGTCTCTCCTAAGAGCAAACAAAGAAATAAATAGTATTTCAGAAAATGTTGTGCCCTTTTGTGGTGGAAGCTACTCTGTTGGCAGTAGAGCTGAAAAGAAAAAGGAAAGAAAAGGTGTGTCTGTGCTTCCTTTCCTCTTCTTCCCTCTCTTCCCTCCTTTCCTCCTCTTCCCTCTCTTCCTCCTTTCCTCTTCTTCCTCCTTTCCTCTTCTTCCCTCTCTTCCCTCCTTTCCTCCTCTTTCCTCTTCTTCCCTCCTTTCCTCTTCTTCCCTCCTTTCCCTCTTCCCTCCTTTCCTCCTCCTCCCTCCTTTCCTCCTCCTCCCTCCTTCCTCCTCCTCCCTCCTTTCCTCCTCCTCCCTCCTTTCCTCCCCTCCCTCCTTTCCTCCTCCTCCCTCCTTTCCTCCTCCTCCCTCCTTTCCTCCTCCTCCTCCTTCCTCCTCCTCCCTCCTTTCCTCCTCCTCCCTCCTTTCCTCCTCTTCCCTCCTTTCCTCCTCTTCCCTCCTTTCCTCCTCTTCCCTCCTTTCCTCCTCTTCCCTCCTTTCTCCTCTTCCCTCCTTTCTCCTCTTCCTCCTTCCTCCTCTTCTCCTTTCCTCCTCTTCCTTTCCTCCTCTTCCCTCTTCTTCCTTTCCTCCTCTTCCTTTCCTCCTCTCCTCCTCTTCCTCCTTTCCTCCTCTCCTCCTTTCCTCCTCTTCCTTTCCTCCTCTTCCTTTCCTCCTCCTTTCCCTCCTTCCTCCTCTTCCCTCCTTTCCTCCTCTTCCCTCCTTTCCTCCTCTTCCCTCTCTTCCCTCCTTTCCTCCTCTTCCCTCTCTTCCCTCCTTTCCTCCTCTTCCCTCTCTTCCCTCCTTTCCTCCTCTTCCCTCTTCTTCCCTCCCCTCCTTCTGTCATAGAATAGAATAGAATAGAATAGAATAGACCAGGTTGGAAGAGACCTTCAAGATCATCGTGTCCAACCTATCATCCAACACCACCTAATCAACTAAACCATGCAACCAAGCACCCTATCAAGTCTCCTTCTGAACACCTCCAGTGACGGCAACTCCACCACCTCCCCAGGCAGTCCATTCCAATGGGCAATCACTCTCTCTGTATAGAACTTCCTCCTAACCTCCAGCCTTTAAGACTTTTTTCCCCCATGTAAGTGAAAACCAGATTTCTAGGTATTTTCCATTCCCCCCTAGTCCTATCACTCCCTGACACCCTAAAAAGTCCCTCCCCAGCTTTCTTGTAGGCCCCCTTCAGATACTGGAAGGCCACAATTAGGTCTCCTCAGAGCCTTCTCTTCTCTATGCTGAACAGCCCCAACTCTCCCTCAGCCTGTCCTCATAGCAGAGCAGCTCCAGCCCTCTGCTCATCCTAGTAGCCCTTCTCTGGACACCTTCTAGCACCTCCAGATCCTTCCTGTAATAGGGACTCCAGAACTGGACACAGTACTCCAGGTGTGATCTCACCAGAGAGGAGTAGAGGGGGAGAATCACCTCCGTCGACCTGCTGGCTATGCTTTGTCATATGATTTCCTTTTTTTATTTCTTTAATCTTCTTATACCTTCTTTCTGTTTTAACATTGTTTTCAGCTGCATCAGGAAGCAGTAATAACCCTGCAAAATACGTTTCAGTTAAGTCACCTACTCAGTGTCTTAGACTTGGCCTCTCCAGACTGGCAAGAGTCAAACCACTTCATCCCAGTGCTACCAGCAGTTAAGTGCCAAGTGACCTGGAGGAAAGGACTTTACAAAGTGGTTCACTCTCCAGCCTAGCAAGAGTCAAACCACTGCATCTCAGTGCTACCAGCAGTGCTACCAGCCATGTGACAGGGTGCCAACCTGGAAGAGAAGACTTTTGAAAGTGTTTTGCTTATGATTAGAAGGTGAGCAGCAAAAGCTTTGTGGCATCATCCAGTTTGGAGGACTGTTATGTACATGTTTGAAATTCTGCACAGTGCTAGGCCTCCTCAAGTGCTAGTAAATGATATTATTAATTAAGGTGACACCCATGTCACCAGCCCTTTGATGTAATATACTCAGAGACATGTGTCTGTGTCAGTTTTAATTGCAAGTATTTAAACTCTTAGCCTTAAAGTAGCTTAGACAGCACTATGTCAGCTGTAGAATTCCCTATCTCAAATGGATTCTTAACACAAAAGAGTTTGCAGATCTTTCTTGCAAGAGGTAAGTCACCATTTCCTGGAAGCTTGTCCCTAACCTCTCAAAGTCTGTTGATGTTTGCATATCACATATGTGGAGTTTAATGTTTTTTAATATGTATTATAGAGAGAAATGTTTGGGGTTTTTTTTACCAATGTTGTATTTTTAACAATGAAAATAAAATATATAATTAAATTAATCCTATGAATTGATTTTACTACTTTTGAAAAGCACTTCTAAACTTCAGCCTGGAGAAGGCTCCAGGGAGACTTTACAGCTGCCATCCAACACCTGAAGGATCTTGCAGGAAGGCTGGGGAGAGACTTTTCATGAGGGTGTCTAGCAATAGGACAAGGGAGAATGGTTTGAAGGTGAGGAAGAGCAGGGGTAGACTGGATCTTAGGAAGAAGTTCTTCAGTATGAGGGTGGTGAGAACTCTGGAATAGGCTGTCCAGGGAGGTTGTGGATACTTCCTCCCTGGGGGTGTTCAAGGCCAGGCAAGATGAGGCCTTGAGCAGCTTATTCTAGTTGTGAGGCATCGCTGCTTGAGTCCTGTGTCCAGTTCTGGGCCCCTCAGTTTAGGAAGGATGTTGAGTTGCTGCAACGTGTCCAGAGAAGAGCAACAAAGCTGGGGAGGGGTTTGGAGCACAACCCTATGAGGAGAGGCTGAGGGAGCTGGGGTGGCTTAGCCTGGAGAAGAGGAGGTTCAGGGGAGACCTTCTTGCTCTCTGCAACTACCTGAAGGGAGGTTGTAGCCAGGTGAGGGTTGGTCTCTTCTCCCAGGCAACCAGCACCAGAACAAGAGGACACAGTCTCAAGCTGCACCAGGGGAGGTTAAGGCTGGATGTTAGGAAGAAGTTCTTCATAGAAAGGGTGATTGGCCATTGGTATGTGCTGCCCAGGGAGGTGGTGGAGTCACCATCACTGGAGGTGTTCAGGAGGAGACTTGACAGGGTGCTTGGTTGTGTGGTTTAGTTGATTAGATGGTGTTGGATGATAGGTTGGACACGATGATCTTGTAGGTCTTTTCCAACCTGGTCTATTCTACTTAATTCTATCTCTAAGGTCCCTTCCAACCTAAGCCATTCTATGAAAAGTGCTTTTTGATTTTCCAGGGAGGGGTTGGATGTAATTTCTCTCTGATCAAATAGATGTAATCTGGCTTTCATGCTTGATCCCTTTTGTTGTCTTGGCTTGCTTTTACTGGGCAGACCAGTAACAGTGCAAACCACAAAGATGACAATCACAATGCTACCACTTCCTGAGTGCAGGAGCCTGCTCTTTGCATATTAGAACAGTTTGTGCTGCTGCATCAAAGAATTGCTGCTCTGTCTCCACTCGTGTGGCATCATCATGTTTGAGAGCAAGCCCAAAAGCTGTGAATAAGGCAGCTCTTACTTGAATTGTGTGGAACAGTGTGGCCTGCAGGAGCAGGGAAGTCATTCTGCCCTTCTACTCAGCACTGATCAGGCCCACCTTGAGTACTGTGTCCAGTTATGGGCCCCTCAGTTTAGGAAAAATGTTGAATTGCTGGAAGGTGTCCAGAGAAGGGCAACAAAGCTGGGGAGGGGTTTGGAGCACAGCCCTGTGTGGAGAGGCTGAGGGAGCTGGGGTTGCTTAGCCTGGAGAAGAAGAGGCTCAGGGGAGACCTTCTTGCTGTCTACAACTACCTGAAGGGAGGTTGTAGCCAGGTGGGGGTTGGTCTCTTCTCCCAGGCAACCAGCACCAGAACAAGAGGACACAATCTCAAGCTGCACCAGGGGAGGTTTAGGATGGATGTTAGGAAGAAGTTCTTCATAGAAAGAGAGATTGGCCATTGGAATGTGCTGCCCAGGGAGGTGGTGGAGTCACCATCACTGGAGGTGTTTAGGAAGAGGCTGGATGGGGTGCTTGGTGCCATGGTTTAGTTGCTTAGATGATTGGACTCAATGATCTCTGAGGTCTTTTCCAACCTGGTTAATTCTGTAACTGAAATTCTGTAACTGAATTAAGGCTGTTGCTACTGTGCTGAATCTTTCATTCCTCACACAGTATTCACCATGCTTGTGTACATTTTAAACAAGGACTTGGAGGCTGTGTTCTTGCTGTGCAGTTGGGATACTGAAAATCTGAAATTGATCACTTCCCCCCGCCCCCATTTGTTTTTATTTTAATTGCTTTTAATCTCTCAATTTCTTAACAGTGAAAAATTAGTTTTCCTTAGCCTTAGCTGAACAAAAGCACAAAAAGGGCCTGAAGCTTGACTCTCATTGTGTGTAAAAGTCAGGATCTACATATTCCTTAGTCTAATCCTCAGGCAACTCAATCCCTTTTCAGTCCCAAATTCTTTTCCATAATTACATTCCATGTGGTTAAGTCTGTCATACGCCCATGTGAGGCCACATCAGGAATATTGTGTCCAGTTCTGAGCCATTCAGTTCAAGAAGAACCTCAGGGAGCTGCTTGAAAGAGTCCAGCACAGAGCCACAGAGCTGTTGAAGACAGTGGAACATCTCCCTGCTGAGGACAGGCTGGGGAAGCTGGGGCTCTTTAGCTTGGAGCAGAGGAGCCTTGGGTGTGTCCTCCTTCATGTTTATAAAGATGTGCAGGGCAGTGTCAGGAGGATGGAGCCAGGCTCTGCACAGTGATATCCAATGATAGGAGAAGGGGCAATGGGTGCAAGCTGGAGCACAGGAGGCTCCATGTGGACAGAAGGAAAAACTTCTTCCCTGTGAGGGTGCCAGAGCCCTGGAGCAGGCTGCCCAGGGAGGTTGTGGAGTCTTCTCTGGCGACATTCAAAACCCTCCTGGTTGTGTTCTTGTGTGATCTACTTTAGGTGATCCTGCTCTGGCAGAGGATTAGGACTAGATGATCTTTTGAGGTTCCTTCATACCCCTAACATTGTGTGATTGTGTGAAATATGAGGCAACAGATCTGATGAAACATGAAAGACAGATGATATTTATCTGCTTGGAGACAGACCATCAGACGAAATAGAGCCAGAGGCTATCTTACTTTTTCTCCCCTCCTTGAACAGATAAAAGATCCTATTCAAATCACTCTCCCTCTTTTAGTGACAGTTGAGGGGGAAAAATTCTGAGTAAAACTTTATTTCCTTTTGGTAGTTTCATTCTGAAGAGTTTTAATCAGGTAGTTCTTTTAGAGATACCTTGTGGCCCCCATCTCAGCAGAAGTGTTAGGAACGTTCTTTCCAGAGAGAGCTGTTAGCCATTGGAATGTGCTGCCCAGGGAGGTGGTGGAGTCACCATCACTGGAGGTGTTCAAGAGGGGATTGTACGTGGCACTTGGTGCCATGGTTTAGTAATCATGAGGTCTTCAGTGACAGGTTGGACTTGATGATCTCTGAGGTCTTTTCCAGCCTTATTGATTCTCTGATTCTATGACAGGCACACATTTCTCAGCATGCAAACAGGAGCTTGCAGCTATGTTGGAAATCAACGTTAGAGGGCAGCAAGCGAAATTATTCCAGCACTGCGGGGCTGTGTGGTTCACAGTCGGGTTTGCAAAGAGCTCGGTGATGCGTGAGCAGCAGAGGGTACAACGGAATAATGGACTTCAATGAGATCAGAAAAGACTAAAAACAGGCAGTGAGAGAGTATTAGATGGCAGTTGGCATTGTGGTTGGAAAGCTGAGACTTGGAGGGGGACCTGGGGGGTATTGGTTGGTAGTCGACTGAGTATGAGTCAGCAGTGCCCAGGGAGCCAAGAAAGCCAATGGCATCCTGGCTTGGATTAGAAACACTGTGGCCAGTAGGGACAAGGGGTGATCATCCCCCTGTGCTCAGCACTGGTGAAGCCACACCTGAAGTGTTGTGTTCAGTTTTGGGCCCCTCACTCCAGGAAGGACATTGAGGTGCTGGAGTGTGTCCAGAGAAGGGCAATGAGGCTGGAGAAGGGCCTGGAGCATATGGACTACGAGGAGCTTCTGAAGGAGCTGGGGTGATTCAATCTGGAGAAGAGGAGGCTAAGGGGAGACCTCATTGCTCTCTACAAATGCCTGGAAGGAGGTTGGAGCGAGGAAGGGGGCAGCCTTTTCTCCTTGGTGCCAGGTGAGAGGACCAGAGGAAATGGCTCCAAGCTGTGCCAGGGGAGGTTCAGGATGGATATTAGGAAATATTTCTTCACTGAAAGAGTTCTCAAACACTGGAATGCTCTGTCCAGGGCAGTGGTGGAGTTTCTGTCCCTGGAGGTGTTCAAGCAGCGTGTGGACCTAGTGCTTAGGGACATGGTTTAGTGTTGAGCCTTCAATGCTAGGTTGAAAGTTGGACTGGATGATCCTGGAGGTCTCCTCCAACCAGATATATTCTGTGATTCTGTAGTCAGCTATTCCTCAGGTCTGCAACCTGATCTAGTGGAGGCTAATTGCAAGGGGGGGGCGGACTAGCTGACCTTTGGAGGCCCAACTCAAGCCATTCTATGCTTCCTTGATTCTGTAAAAGGCATTACATTTCTAGAGGACATCATGTATGCTAAAGCTGTGTATCTGTGCATACAAAGACCCAGCAGATTCATCTGCCTGTGATTTTAATAATATCCAGCTCTTTTGTAGCAGTTGGAGCTCAAATCCCTTCTAAAATATACTCTCTTTGGTCGTGTTCACATGGCTATGCAGAAGCAACCATGAAGCCACTGCCAGCTTTGGAGAAACAGACCAGCTGGCATGCCTGAGCCCACTTTCCTGTCACATCGATGGGTCTCAGTGCTCTTGTGCCTTGCCTGGCTGCTCCCACCCCTCCCATCTGCCCTTCTGACAGATTCCTGCAGGCAGCATTGGGCAGACATGATGGCTCAAAGCCTTTTCTAGAAGTGTGCTCCTAAAGCAAAGGCAGATGAGATGTGTTTGCTCGGATGAGATGTGTTTGCTCAGAGCTGTCTGAATTTAGCCTACCTGCAGAGGAGCTGCAAACGTGGAGAGCTGCCAAAGTTCCTGGCAGCATTTAAATCAGCAAGATATAGATAGAGCACTGGAGAGTTTTGAAACTGTCATTTGAAGAAAAAACATGGTCTGGATGGGATGGAATTGGAATTAGAATTAACCAGGTTGGAAAAGACCTTTGAGATCATTGAGTCCAAGCTATCACCAAACACCATCTAATCAACTAAACCATGGCACCAAGTGCCCCATCCAGTCTCTTCCTAAACACCTCCAGTGATGGTGAGTCCACCACCTCCCTGGACAGCACATTCCAATGGCCAAGCTCTCTTTCTGGGAAGAATTTCTACACCCAGCCACATAAATGAAGAGGGAAAACTGGGGTTGCTTAGCCTGGAGAAGAGGAGGCTCAGGGGAGACCTTATTGCTCTTTACAACTACCAGAAGGAGGTTGTAGCCAGGTGGGGGTTGGTCTCTTCTCCCAGGCAACCAGCACCAGAACAAGAGGACACAGTCTCAAGCTGTGCCAGGGAGGTTTAGGCTGGAGGTGAGGAGAAAGATTCTTCAAGAGAGAGTTGTTAGCCTTGGAATGGGCTGCCCAGGGAGGTAGTGGACTCACCATAACTGGAAGTGTTTAAAAAGAGCCTGGATGAGGCACTTGGTGCCATGGTTTAGTTGATGAGATGGTGTTGGACTGGATGATCTCAAAGGTCTTTTCCTACCTCATTAATTCTGTATTCTGTATCAGTCTGCGTAAAAAATTTAGCCCCATGAGCCTCCAGTCTGTGGTTGAAAAAAAGGTATAATAGAATGTGTGCTCTCTTCTGCACCATGTACACTTTGAAACATCAGTGAGTTT
>CM037632.1:6049406-6100076 GCA_015227895.2 Colaptes auratus | reverse complement strand
GTGACCTCTGTAGTAACTGTATGCTTAGGCCAGACTGCACTGTGTTAATTGCATTAGCAGCATTGCTTATTACAGTGCTTTGCAGCTGGCTGACCTCATGTGAAGCACACAAATGTGTAACTTGTTGTTGAGGGAAAACTCAATAGCAGGTTTCTGAAAGTTTTAACCTGAACTGTGCCTTCAGCAACCCCAGTTTTTTGGAATCTACATTTACCACCTACATACAAACATTTTTGTCAGTGGTTAACCAGGACACAGCTGCAGAGATGTTTGCAGGCTTCGCTGTGACAGGCATGCGCATGAGTTTTCTCTGTGCTTTTCCCCGAGGTGTGTTCTCTTTATGGCTGGAAGAAAGGTGAATGAGGCCGTGAGCACCTGTTCTAGCGGAAGGTGTCCCTGCCAGGCGCAGGTGGGTTGGAACTGAATGATCTTAAGGTCCCTTCCCCTAAACCATTCTATGAATAATGAATGTATCAAGGGTATGATTAGCGGGCTGGAGCCCACTCTATGAGGACAGACTGAGGGAGTTGGGGCTGTTCAGTCTGGAGAAGAGAAGGCTTCCAGGAGACCTTCTTGTGGCCTTCCAGTATCTGAAGGGGGCTACAAGAAAGCTGGGGAGGGACTTTTAGGTGTCAGGGGAGGTTAGGACTAGGGGGAATGATAAAAAACTAGAAGTGGTAGATTCAGATTAGATGGTAGGAAGAAATTCTTCACCCTGAGGGTGGTGAGACACTGGCACAGGTTGCCCAGATAGGTGGTGGCAGCCTCATCCCTGGAGGTTTTTGCAGGCAGCCTGGATATGGCTCTGAGCAACCTGCTCTTGTGTGAGGTGTCCCTACTGATGGCAGTGGGGTTGGAACTGTATTTCCTTGAGGTCCCCTCCACCCCTAACAATTCTATGATTCAATTTCACTGCAGCCATTATAGTTCATTATTTATGAAAAAAAATCAGAATCCTGTTGCCTTATTTTTTTTTCTTGTGATGAGAATGACACAAACCACATTCTCTCTTCTGATCAAGGAAAAAACTGAATTGATACTTGAGAAAAGGAAAACAGACAAGTTCAAATTCAGGACAGCTCTCTGATGCTGTCTGAATCTAATATATAAAATGAGGAATGAAATGGCTATCACAGCATGGCCCCTAAAATGCTAGAGCTGACACTGTTCCAGCTTGAGGTGGTGGAAATCCCATCCCTGGAGGTTTTTAAGGCCTGGCTGGATGTGGTTCTCAGCAGCCTGCTCTAGAGTGAAGTGTCCCAGCCCATGGCAGGGGGTTTGGAAGTGGATGATCCTTGAGGTCCCTTCCAACCCTGACAATTCTATGATTCCCTGTATCTAGTGGAGTCCCTCAAGGATTGATATTGGGACCAGTACTATTCAATATATTCATCAATTACCTGCATGAGGGTGCTGTCAGCAAGTTTGCTGATGACACCAAACTAGGAGAAGTGGCTGACCATCTAAGTTTATACTGCCATTCAGCCAGACTGGACAGCTGGAGAGTTGGGAGGGGAGAAATTGAATCAAGTCCAACAAGGGAAGTGTAGAGTCTTTCATCTGGGAAAGAAGAACCCATGACAGTAGAGATTGGGACTGACCTGTTGGAGAGGAAGGGAAAGGAACCTGGGGGGCCCTGGTGGATGGAAAGGTGACCATGAGCCAGCAATGTGCTCTTGTGGCCACGAAGGCAAATTGCATCCTGTGTTGGATTAGAAAGAATGTGGCCGGTAGGTTGAGAGAGGTTCTCCTCTCCCTCTATTCTGTCCTGGTGAAGCCACATCAGGAATACTGTGTCCAGTTCTGAGCCCCCTCAGTTTCAAAAAGGACCTCAGGGAACTGGCTTGAAAGAGTTCAGTGCAGAGCCACAAGGTCTGAGGGGGGTGGAACATCTCCCTGCTGAGGACAGGCTGAGGGAGCTGAGTTCTTTAGCTTGGAGCGAGGAGCCTGAGGGTGACCACATTCATCATGTTTATAAAGATGTGAAGGGCAGGTTGGGAGGACAGAGCCAGGTTCCGCTCAGTGATGTCCAGCAATAGGACAAGGGGCAATGGGTGCAAGCTGGAGCAGAGGAGGTTCCAGGTGAACAGAAGGAAAAACTTTATCCCTGTAAGGGTGCCAGAGCCCTGGAGCAGGCTCCCCGAGAGGTTGAGGAGGCTCATTCACTGAAGCCATTCAAAACCTGCCTGGATGCATTCCTATGTGACCTGCTGCAGATGATCCTGCTCTGTCAGAGGGGCTGGACTGGATGACCTTTCAAGGTTCTTTCCAACCCCTTACATTCTGTGATTCTATGTTTGAGAGAGAGAGAGAAAGAGGGTAGGAATAGATATATCACCCTGGTATAGAATACTGTGGAAAACAGAGTCCTCCTTCATGGCCTGTTATGATGCTTAGAATCATAGACTGGAATCATAGAATCAGTATGGTTAGAAGAGACCTCAGAGATCATCAAGTCCAACCTGTCACCCAACACTTCAGGACTACTAAACCATGGCACCAAGTGCCACATCCAATCCCCTCTTGAACACCTCCAGAGATGGGGACTCCACCACCTCCCTGGGCAGCACATTCCAATGGCTAACAACTCTCTCTGGGAAGAACTTGCTCCTCACCTCCAGCCTAAATTTCCCCTGGCACAGCTTGAGACTGTGTCCTCTTGTTCTGGTGCTGATTGCGTGGGAGAAGAGACCAACCCCCTCCTTGCTACAACCTCCCTTCAGGTAGTTGTGGAGAGCAATAAGGCCTCCCCTGAGCCTCCTCTTCTCCCAACTAAACACCCTCAGCTCCCTGGGAAAATGGGGTTCTCTGGCAAAACATTTATTATTAGCCTGTTATTTTTGTTGGCTAGTTCCACTGGGAGCTGAGGCTTTTAATTTCTTAATTTTCAGGAAATGACCATTCCATGGTGCTTGAAGAGGGCAGAGCTTGTGTTCAAGTGTGGTCAAAGGTATGTTACTGAATGCTTCAGCTGGGTTCTTTTGTATTGTTATTGGTGACATCAACACATAGCTCAGGATGCACATTTACCCCCCCCCCCCCAAACAAAGTTTCTCAATAATTTATTGTTTGTAAAACCTGCTTTTTTTTTTTCATTGTGAAATTGTTAACTGTTATGCCAGGAAATAGTCTCAGGCCCTTGGAGAGTAAAAATGCTTTGAAAGTATCTTTACAGTTTAAACAACGGCAGTAGAAGCAAAAGCCCTTCCTGCTCCTGTGAGCAATCTCTGAAGGAGAGCAGGAGCTGATGTTTCTCTATAGCATAATTTCCAGTGTCTTTTGCATTGTGATTACCTTAACTAGTGAGCACTCCCCACATTTTTCCCAGACTGCTTTATTCATCTCTTCGCTGGAAAGTCATCATGGCTGGATTTGGTTTTCTCTCTTTCCAAGTGGCATTATTGCTTACTGCATGCTTGTGTGTTGCACTTCATTATTTGAACCAATCACTTAGAGTATTGAAGCTGTTGGTTGTGTTCATGTTCTTTCTCCACCCAACTGAGCAACTTTTTCTGACTGTGACTGCTAGTAATTCACACTGGATATCATCCACATAGGCTCTGTCATTAAACAAATGCTTTTCTGAGTGTTTGTGTTTGCCACTGTCATAGTATCATAGTATCATAGTATCATAGTATCATAGTATCAGTCAGGGTTGGAAGGGACCACAAGGATCAGCTAGTTCCAACCCCCCTACCATGGACAGGGACACCCCACACTAGATCAGGCTGGCCAGAGCCTCATCCAGCCTGGGCTTAAACACCTCCAGGGACAGGGCCCCAACCACCTCCCTGGATAACCCATTCCAGGGCTTCACCACTCTCATGGGGAAGAACTTCCTCCTCACCTCTAGCCTCAATCTCCCCACCTCCAGCTTCATTCCATTCCCCCTAGTCCTATCACTACCTGATAGCCTGAGAAGTCCCTCCCCAGCCTTCTTGTAGGCCCCTGTCACTGAACAAACACTCCTCTGAGTGTTTGCCTGTGGACCTTGTTCATTTGTAAAGAAGGGAGACCATAACAATGCCATGTTGTAACCTGAGCCATAAATGAGTGATGATCCACTTCCATTTAAGGAGCTCCAGATAGTTCTGGGTTTTTTGCTGCCTCATTGTCAGGATGCTTTTGGCAAGAGGCTCCATTACCATGGATGGAGTAACATCAGAGCTGCAGGAAAGAGCTATTTCTCAATGAAAGCAAGCCATTGGAAGAACTTGTAACATGCAGACCTGGAGAAAGGTCTCACTTCTGCTGGCTAGTGCTGTGCAGTGCAGTAGGACTGATTTATTCTGCTCTTCAGAGCAGAATCTTGTTGATTCCCCTCCATAGATTTTTCCATGTAAAACAGGCTTCAGTTAGGAGGTTGGCCAAGTCTGATTTACAGAGTCACAGAAACATTCAGGTTGGAAAAGACCCTCAAGGTCACCAAGTCCAACTGAGACCCCTACTCTACAAAGTTCACCCCTAGGCCATATCTCCAAGCACCACATCCAGACCACCTTTAAACACATCCAGGCTTGATGACTCTACCACATCTCTGGACAGCCCATTCTAATTCCAATGCCTAACCACTCTTTCTCTGAAAAAAATGTTTCCTAATGTCCAGTCTGAACCTACCCAGTGGCAGCTTGAGACCATTCCCTCTTGTTCTATCACTAATTTGAGCCATTGGAAAGGGCTGCCCAGGGAGGTGGTGGAGTCACCATCCCTGGAGGTGTTCAAGAGGGGATTGGACGTGGCACTTGGTGCCATGGTCTAGTAGTCATGAGGTGTTGGACTTGATGATCTTTGAGGTCTTTTCCAACCTTACTGATTCTATGATTCTAATTACTTGTGAGAAGAGACCAGCACCATCCTCTCTGCAAGGTCCTTTGAGGTAGTTGTAGACTGCAGTGAGATTAATGACACATCCCAGTTCAGGCAAGTAAAATCCTAATTTGGCAGCTCTCTCTCTGCTTGCTAATGGTGTAATTGACACATTGCACAGGTGATGCATGTAGTTTGAATGCTGCTTTTTAGGTTTCATGATGGAAATGGCCTCGTGGGATGGAGGAATTTCTCGGACTGTGCAATTCTTGGTACCACAGGTAGGTTAAACTAAGTTCATGTCCAGCCTAGGAGACTGTGGGAACCAGGGCTTAAATATCAGCAGGTCTCATCTGGATTTCTTTGCTATGCCTGGCTCCTTTTCTGTAAGCTTAAATTAATCACTGTGGGTTTGGTTCCTTGCCTATAAAACAGGACTGAGAGTGGTTTATATTTTTTTTCTTTATATCATTCTGAGGATGCTAATGTTTCAAACTGGGAAGTTCACCTTTACAAACTGTGAATGGATCACCTTTAACAAAGATTCTCTTTTTTTTGGCCATTTCCTTTGAAGGGATGGGCTAACCTTGCCATTGCTGTGGTGGGTTGAAATTTCCCCCCCAGCATCAACTTTGGCAGACCAACTCAGCTGGAAGCAAATGAAAGCTGTGTTTACAATCAGAACTACAATCTACAATGGGATGCAATGAATATGTACAAAATATACAGGATTGACAATAGTTACAGGCATTTACAATTGATACACAGCACAAGGACTCCCCTGGAAGCTACTAGCTTCTCCTTTTCTGCTCCCAGCCCCACTGTACAAAGAGAAGGGAGAAAGGAGCAGAGAAAGTTTCTGTTAGATTTAACCAAAACAATGCAGCCAAGGTCAAGCAGAAGCAAGTTAGTATCTCTCCAAAGCAAAGAAGCAAGAAGAGAATTGTTTGGGTACAGCCAGCCATATGGTAGATATGGAATGGAATGGAATGGAATGGTATGGTATGGTATGGTATAGCATAGCATAGCATAGCATAGCATAGCATAGCATAGCATAGCATAGCATAGCATAGCATAGAATAGAATAGAATAGAATAGAATAGACCAGGTTGGGAAAGACCTTGGAGATCACTGAGTCCAACCTATCACCCAACACCATCTAAGCAACTAAACCATGGCACCAAGCACCCCATTCAGTCTCTTCCTAAACACCTCCAGTGATGGTGACTCCACCACCTCCAGGTACTTGAAGTTCACTGTAATTAAGGTTCTGAAATTGCTTAATTTGGAGTTTTATCCAATTTTCAGAAGCAGGAATTTTTCAGAGGCAGGAAATTTTCCAGGCTTGCCCAGCACCCAGTTTCATTGATTCTAAAAAGCATTGCTTGGAAGCAACATAAAGCTCAGTGTTATGTTAGGAAAGAAATGCCCTGTGTTTCTTGACAAAGTAGTAAGCTGCTGAGCAAGGAGGAAGCTAAGAATAAACTAAGCACTGAAGTTAAATCTAATCCTGGAATTCAGAGTACAGGAGCCCCGTAGCTAGCAAACAGCACTGTCCTGCTTATGCTAAGCAAAAATAGTCAATGGCAAGGAATCTCTTGAAAACAGATAGGTCACAGAGATACACAAACAGGGATTTTATTGGGCTAGTCTTTTCCTTTGGATTGAATTAGAATTGCAGCACAGTTTGAGAAGGGTCTTTGTGGTCTTCTGACAAACAGCAGTTCTGTTATGAAACCAAGTTGAGTGCAACTTCATGCTTCCAAACTACAGCAAAAAAAAAACCCACCCAAACCAAAGCCACTGGTGTGTTTTATTCTTTTTCCAGACAATTTCTGAGGAAATGTTTTACCAGCTGAGCAATATGCTTCCACAAATCTTCAGAGTGTCCTCTACACTGACTCTGACCTCTAAGCACTGAATTTTGTGCAGCAGCAAGATTCCTCCTGGGGACAAAGGATGAGATTACAGAGATCCTGGACTGGAATGTCTGTTTTTCTGAGGGGTGGTGACCCTGAAGTGATATTTGTTGCCATTTCAAGAATCATGTCTTCCTCATAAAAGGCAAACAAGTGGTAGCAGTTGAAACAAAGCAAGATGCAAAGATCAGCAAAGTATTCATGTTGAATTCCTCACCTTTATCTGAAGGACATTCAGTTTCACTGTGTGCAATCTGCAGAACTATGGAGGTGATTCTCATACTTAAGTAGCAGAAATAAGAGCTTATGGTGGGAATAAGATCTGAGTGAGCTTCAGGCTGCTGACTTCTAAACCTGTTAGACTGAGTTTGTTCAGTGACACTTCAAAAATCATGAACAATGCCAGGTATTGGTATAACTTGGATTTCATTTGTCCCAGAGGTCTTTCCAGCATCACAGTGACCACTAAATAAAGTGTATTAATGCTTCATTTTACTGTTAATAAATCAAAGATGTGAAACAAGCACTGAACCTGCTGCACTTGGTGAATCTTCGAAGTGTGTTCAAGCAAAATTAATCACAATAATATATCTGTGACAGTAAATTAATATTTTTGATTATTTATTTCTAGCCCCCCCCCCCCACTGTGTGAATTTTTTTTGCTTTACTTCAACATTTCACATTAGCAAATGTGTTATGTGAATCACTTAATGACAGGATGCCCTCCTGTGGGACTTGGACAGGCTGGAGAGCTGGGCTGGGGAGAATCTCATGAGGTTCAATAAGGCAAAGTGTAAGGTCCTGCACCTAGGTTGGGGCAGTCTGATGATGGAAATGATGAAATTGAGAGCAACCCTGCAGGAAAGGACTTGGGGGTGCTGGTGGGTGACAAGCTGGACATGAGCCAACAGTGTGCACTTGCAGCCTAAGAAGGCAAATGGCAGCCTGGGCTGCATCAAAAGCGGTGTGGCCAGCAGGTCCAGAGAGCTGATTCTGCCACTTTGCTCTGGTGAGAGCTCACCTGGAGCACTGCATGCAGCTCTGGAGCCCTCAACACAGGAAGAGCATGGACCTGATGGTCCAAAATGATCAGGGAGAGGGAGCACCTCTGCTACAAGGACAGGCTGTGGGAGCTGGGATTGTTCAGCCTGGAGAAGGAAAAGCTCCAGAGAAGCCTAATAGCAGCCTTCCAGTACCTGAAGGGGGCCTGCAGAAAGGTGGGGACAGTCTTTTCTTTAGGTCTATTTTTGGTAGGACAAGAAGCAATGATTTTAAACCAAACAAGCATAGATATAGGCTAGATTGGTGAGACACTGGCATAGGTTGCCCAGAGAGGCTGTAGATACCTGGCCCTGGAAACATTCAAGATCATGTTAGACAAAGCTCTGAGCAACCTGTTCTGGTTGAAGATGTCCCTGCTCACTGCAAGGGGGTTGGATGACATGACCTTTAAAGGTTCTTTCCAATCCAAACCATTCTGTGGTGGGTTTTTTTTGTTTGGGTGGGGGTTGTTGTTTGGGGTTTTTTTGTTGTTGTTTTAGTTATGGTTTGGGGTTTTTTGTTGAGTTGGATTGGGTTTGGGTTTGGGGCTGGGGGGGGGGGGTGTTGGTGGGTTTTGTTGGTTGGTTGGTTGGTTGGGTTTGGGTTTTGTCTTTCTGAAACCCACAGTTCTGTTATGTAGGAAGCATGGAGGTTCTGCCAGAGCTGGCTTTGATTTTGAAATCTATGTATGGCTGAAATGCTGCACTTCATAACTGGAAATCCTGGGAGGCAAATAAGGAAACAAAACCTAATTATTTTTTTTTTATTGTTCTATTTTAATTGTGATTATAAAAAAAAAATATTATTATCCCTGGAGGTTTTTAAGGCCAGGCTGGATGTGGCTGTGACCAACCTGCTCTAGTGTGAGGTGTCCCTGCACAGGGGAGGGGGGTTGGAACTGGCTGATCCTTGAGGTCCCTTCCAACCCTGGCAATTCTGTGATTCTGTGATTTAGTTTTGGTAAATTTGAAGACTGCAAAGCTGAGTTCTGGGGAAACAATTTCAGATTCTCAGGGAGAATCAAAGCAATCAGTTCATGGTGTTTATAGAGCCACTCTGTCATTGACAAACTGGTTTAGGATTTTTACCAAGGCCTACATGCTGTAGAGAAGCCATGGAAGTGACCAAGCAAACATAGAATCATAGAGTCAATAAGGTTGGAAAAGACCTCAGAGATCATCAAGTCCAACCTATCACCCAACACCTCATGACAACTAAACCATGGCACCAAGTGCCACATCCAGTCCTTTTTTGAACACCTCCAGGGATGGTGACTCCACCACCTCCCTGGGCAGCACATTCCAATGGCTAACAACTCTCTCTGGGAAGAACTTTGTCCTCACCTCCAGCCTAAACCTCCCCTGGCACAGCTTGAGACTGTGTGCTCTTGTTCTGGTGCTGGTTGCCTGGGAGAAGAGACCAACCCCCACCTGGCTACAACCTCCCTTCAGGTAGTTGTAGAGAGCAAGAAGGTCTCCCCTGAGCCTCCTCTTCCCCAGGCTAAGCAGCCCCAGCTCCCTCAGCCTCTCCTCACAGGGCTGTGCTCGAGGCCTCTCCCCAGCTTTGTTGCCCTTCTCTGGACACATTCAACATCTATTGCTGAACTGTCAAATGCTTTCTTTCCCTGTGCCAGGACCTTCTAAAGAGGACTCATTCAAGTGTGGTGACCTAATGTGGCATTCTGGAAAAGCAGGATGTAAATTCATCTAGAAGGAGCTGGATTAATCCTGTTAGAGCTCGTTTTACATTGCTGGTCTTTAAGCTGAAATTGAACTCTGGTCCCAGAAAAGCAAATGCTGTAACCACTGTCCTGCCTGTGAAAGGTGTGGCAGCAGAACTATCCCTTCATGGGAGCTATCAGACTTGTCTGTGTGCTGAAAAAGACCTGTTACATACTTGGTACTTATAGTACATTTCCCTAGTCAGTACCTCTACCAACAAATAGCCTATGGGACACCACACTTTCTTGAGCAAATCATCTTGCTTATAGAATCATAAAATCATTTCAGGTTGGAAAAGAGCCTTGAGATCCTCAGGTCCAACCATGCTCTTTAACATCTTTATTGATGATCTGGATGAGGGCACTGAGTCCATCATCAGTAATTTGCAGACGACACCAAGCTGGGGGCAGGAGTTGATCTGCTGGAGAGTAGAGAGGCTTTGCAGAGGGACCTTGGCAGGCTGGACAGATGGGCAGAGTCCAGGGCCAATGGCATCCTGGCCTGCATCAGGAACAGTGTGGCCAGCAGGAGCAGGGAGGGCATTCTGCCCCTGTACACAGCACTGGTTAGGCCACACCTTGAGTGCTGTGTCCAGTTCTGGTCCCCTCAGTTTTGGAAAGATGTTGACTTGCTGGAACGTGTCCAGAGAAGGGCAACGAAGTTGGTGAGGGGTTTGGAACACAGCCCTATGAGGAGAGGCTGAGGTTGCTTAGCCTGGAGAAGAGGAGACTGAGGGGTGACCTTATTGCTCTCTACAACTACCTGAAGGGAGGCTGTAGCCAGGCAGAGGTTGGTCTTTTCTCCCAGGCAACCAGCACCAGAACAAGAGGACACAGTCTCCAGCTGTGCCAGGGGAGGTTTAGGCTGGAGGTTAGGAAGAAATTCTTCACAGAGTGATTGCCCATTGGAATGTGCTGCCCAGGGAGGTGGTGGAGTCCCCATCGCTGGAGGTGTTTAGGAGGAGACTTGATAGAGTGCTTGGTTGCATGGTTTAGTTGATTAGATGGTGTTGGATGATAGGTTGGACTCAATGATCTTGAAGGTCTCTTCCAACCTGGTCTATTCTATTCTATTCTATTCTATTCTATTCTATTCTATTCTATTCTATTCTATTCTATTCTATTCTACTCTACCATGTTAACCACTCAACCTTATCACTAAGCAGAACATCTAAGCCACCTTTAAACACAGCCAGGGATGGTGACTCAACCACCTCCCTGGGCAGCACATTCCAATGCCTGACCACTCCTTCAGTGGAAAATTTTTCCTACTGTCTAGCCTAAACCTACGCTGGTGCAGCTTGAGACTGTTCCCTCTTGTTCTATTGCTAATTCCCTGTGAGAAGGGACCAGCTGTCCTCCCAGATAGTTGTAGAGGGTGGTTAGGTCTCCTCTCATCCTCCTCTTCCTCAAACTAAACAGTCCCAGTTCTCTCAGCTGCTCTTCATTTTGCTGTCTACAACTACCTGAAGGGAGGTTGTGGACAAGTGGAGCTTGGTCCCTTCTCCCAGGCAGCCAGCACCAGAACAAGAGGACACAGTCTCAAGCTGCACCAGGGGAGGTTTAGGCTGGCTGTTAGGAAGAAGGTCTACACAGAGAGAGTGATTGCCCATTGGAATGGACTACCTGGGGAGGTGTTGGAGTCACCTTCATTGGAGATGTTCAGGAGGAGACTTGATGGGGTGCTTGGTGCCATGGTTTAGTTGTTTAGGTGGGTTGGATTGGTTGATAGGTTGGACACGATGATCTTGAAGGTCTCTTCCAACCTGGTGTATTGTATTGTATTGTATTACACTCTAGGCCCTTCATCAGCTGAGTTGCTCTTCTTTGGACCCACTCCAGCACCTCAGTGTTCTTCTTGTATTGTGCCCAAAACTGAACGCAGTACTCATGATGTGTCCTCACCAATGCTGAGTACAGGGGGACAATCACTTCCCTTCTCCTGCTGCTCATACCCTTACTGATCCAACCCAGGATGCCATTGGCTTTCTTGGCCACCTGGGCACACTGCTGGCTCACATTCAGTCTCTTGTCCATTAGCACCCACAGGTCCCTTTCTGCCAGACAGCTATCCAGCCACACTGCCCCAAGCCTCTAGGTTGCAAGAGGTTGTTGTGACCCAAGTTCAGGACCCTCCACTTGGCCTTGCCCTCTGCAGAGCTTCCCTACCCTCAAGCAAATCAGCAGTCCCAACTAATTTGGTGCAGATTTCCTAACGGTGCACTCTAACTCCTCATCAAGATCCTTTTAGACTCTTAGTTAGCAAATCAGCTACCCCTGAATTCTCCTGTCATTTTGACATTTGATTTGCCCCATTTAATTCAGTAGTAGTTGGGGAAAACTGCCAGGAATATTTAAGAAGATAAGTAAGCTTTTTTGCCCTTCATTCTTTGAATCTGTGTGGTTTTATTCCTCAGAGGATTACATGTAGACTTTTCACCATATATTACAGAATCACAGAATTGTCAGGCTTGGAAGGGACCTCAAGGATCATCCAGTTCCAACCCCCCTGCCATGGACAGGGACATTTCACAAAAGATCAGGTTGCTCACAGCCACAGCCAGCCTGGCCTTAAAAACCTCCAGGGATGAGGCTTCTACCACCTCCCTGTGTTCCAGTGTCTCACCACCCTCATGGTGAGGAACTTCTTCCTAACATCCAATCTGAATCTACTCACTTCTAGTTTTGCTCCATTGCCCCCAGTCCTATCACTCCCTGACACCCTAAAAGTCCCTCCCCAGCTTTCTTGTAGCCCCCTTCAGATGCTGGAAGGCCACAATAAGGTTTCCTCAGATCCTTCTCTTCTCCAGACTGAACAACCCCAACTCCCTCAGCCTATCCTCATAGGAAAGGAGCACCAGCCCTCTGCTCATCTTCGTGGCCTTTCCCTGGACACACTCCAGCACATCCATATTAATTTTCAGTAAGCTGGAGTGGAGGAGGTTCCATGTGAACAGCAGGGAAAACTTTTTCACTGTGAGGGTGACAGAACACTGTAACAGGCTGCTCAGGGGAATTTGGAGTCTCTGAAGACATTCAAAGCCTGCCTGGATGCATTTCTGTGTGACCTACTCTAGGTGATCCTGCTCTGGCAGGGTGGTTGGACTGGATGATTTTTCAAGGTCCCATCCACTCCCTAGCATTTTGTGACCCTGAAGCTCTGGTTTTGGAAAAGCAAAGTGGTAGGAATGGTGGTGCAGGAAAAATCACTCTTAGTTCTGCTGAAAACTGTGCTGGAGCCTGGCCTTGTAAATGCTGGCTTGGCCTGCCAAATTCTTGATACAGCACCTGTTAAACTGTTTCTCTTATCTGTTCCTACTGAAGTGGTGCTAACAGCAGAGTTTTAACTGTCTTTGTAGAACAGCAGAGTAATGAGCTGAGATGACCTAAAGTGTACTTTCTGTTTGATCAGCACCTGGCAGCTGTACAGAATGGGAGCACACAGCCTGGAGTTCATGGAGTAAAGCCACGTGAGAAATCCATTTGGGTCATGAGAAGCTATTTGAGATTAAGAGGAAAGTGACTCAACAGGCATGAGGTTTTCTATTTGTATGTGCAGTGCAGCATTCCCTGGAAGATAAACAGTATTTAATGCCTTGAAAATGTTGGGTGAAATTGGGTGGGATATGGGGTTTGCATTGAAGGAATGGTTGTGGCCACTCAGAGAAACAAGGAGGCAAATCACAGAATTATTGAGGCTGGGAAAGACCTCTGAGATCTTCAGGGGGCCTACAAGAAAGCTGGGGAGGGACTTCTTACAGTGTCAGGGAGTGACAGCGGGGATTGGAAAAAAAAATAGCAATGAGTAGATTCTGCTTGGATGTTAGGAAGAAGTTCTTCCCCATGAGGGTGGTGAGACACTGGCACAGGTTGCCCAGGGAGGTGGTGGAAGCCTCATCCCTGGAGGTTTTAAGGCCAGGCTAGATGTGACTGGGCAACCTGATCTAGTGTGAGGTATCACAGTATCACAGTATCACAGTATAACCAAGGTTGGAAGAGACCCCAAGGATCATCAAGTCCAACCTGTCCCAACAGACCTCACAACTAGACCATGGCACCAAGCGCCACGTCCAATCTCCCCTTGAACACCTCCAGGGACGGCGACTCCACCACCTCCCTGGGCAGCCCATTCCAATGACGAATGACTCGCTCAGTGAGAACTTCCTCCTCACCTCGAGTCTAAACCTCCCCTGGCACAGCTTGAGACTGTGTCCTCTTGTTCTGGTGCTGGTTGCCTGGGAGAAGAGACGAACCCCCTCCTGTCTACAACCACCTTTCAGGTAGTTGTAGAGAGCAATGAGGTCACCTCTGATCCTTCTCTCTCCAGGCTAAACAATCCCGCTCCCTCAGCCTCTCCTCATAGGGCTTGTGCTCAAGGCCTCCCACCAGCCTTGTTGCCCTTTTCTGGACACGCTCAAGTAGCTCGATGTCCTTCTTAAACTGAGGGGCCCAGAACTGGACACAGTACTCAAGGTGTGGCCTAACCAATGCAGAGTACAGGGGCAGAATGACCTCCCTGCTCCTGCTGGCCACACTATTCCCAATACAGGCCAGGATGCCATTGGCCTTCTTGGCCACCTGGGCACACTGTTGGCTCATGTTTAGGGGGGTCAATCAGCACCCCCAGGTCCCTCTCTGTTTGGCAGCTCTCCAGCCACTCTGACCCCAGCCTGTAGCTCTGCATGGGGTTGCCGTGGCCAAAGTGCAGCACCCGGCACTTGGACTTATTAAATGCCATCCCATTGGACTCTGCCCATCTGTCTAGTCGGTCGAGGTCCCTCTGCAGAGCCTTTCTACCCTCTAACTGACTAACATCTGTTCCCAACTTGTGTCATCTGCAAACTTGCTGATGACTGACTCAACCCCCTCATCCATATCATCAATGAAGATGTTAAAGAGGATGGGGCCCAGCACCGATCCCTGGGGGACGCCGCTGGTGACTGGCCGCCAGCCGGACGCGGCACCATTCACCACCACTCTCTGGGCTCGGCCCTCCAGCCAGTTCCTAACCCAGCACAGAGTGTTGCGGTCCAAACCACGAGCTGACAGTTTAGCCAGCAGTTTACTGTGGGGGACGGTGTCAAAGGCCTTGCTGAAGTCCAGATAGACTACATCCACAGGCCTCCCCACGTCCACCAGACGGGTCACCTGATCATAGAAGGAGATCAGGTTGGAGAGGCAGGACCTGCCCTTCCTAAATCCATGTTGGCTGGACCTGAGCCCTTGGCCATCCTTCAGGTGCGCAGTTATTGCCTCCAGGATAATCTGTTCCATCACTTTCCCTGGCACTGAGGTCAGGCTGACTGGCCTGTAGTTTCCGGGCTCCTCCATCCGTCCCTTCTTGTGGATGGGGATCACATTGGCCAGTTTCCAGTCATCTGGGACCTCTCCAGTGAGCCAGGACTGGAGGAAAATGATGGAGAGCGGCTTGGCCAGCTCATCTGCCAGCTCTCTCAGCACCCTAGGATGGATCCCATCCGGTCCCATGGACTTGTGGGTGTCCAAGTGGCTCAGCAGGTCCCGAACTAATTCCTCATGGATTTCTGGGGCATTACACTGCTCCCCGACCCTATTACCCAGCTCAGGAGGCCACTCATCCTGGACTCCTGCCTTGCTGTTAAACATGGAGGCAAAGAAGGCGTTCAGGACCTCAGCCTTTTCCTCATCTTCAGTCACCGTGTTCCCTTCCAGGTCCAGTAAGGAGTGGAGGTTCTTCTTGCCCTTCTTTTTAGCGTTGATATATTTGTAAAATTCTTTTTATTTTCTTTCACAGAGGTGGCCAGTTTCAGTTCTAACTGGGCCTTTGCCTCTCTAATTTTATTCCTACATAATCTAACCACTTCCTTGAACCTACCTCGAGAGCCTTCCCCCCTTCCAAGGTGATACAGCCTCTTTTTCCCTTAATTCCCCCAGGAGCTGCTTGCTCATCCAGGCCGGTCGTCTTCCCCGCCGGCTCATCTTTCGACACATGGGGACCGCCAGTTCCTGTGCCCTCAGAGCTCCTTTTTGAAGTAGGTCCAACCCTCCTGGACCCCTCGGTTCATGAGGGTTGGTACCCAGGGAACTTTACAAATAAGTTTCTTAAAGAGGCTGAAGTTTGCCCTCCGGAAGTCCAGGGTGAAGGTTCTGTTGGTACTCCTCCCTATCTCCCTGCATATTGAAAACTTCACTATCTCGTGGTCACTGCACCCTAGGCAGCCTCCCACGGTCACATCTCCCACCAGCCCTTCCCTATTGGAGAGCAGCAGGTCAAGCAGAGCCTGTCCCCTGGTAGGCTCGCTTAACAGCTGCGTTAGGAAGCAGTCCTCTATTCGCTCCAGGAATCTTCTGGACTGCCTTCTCTCTGCTGAATAAGTTCCCAGCAGATATCTGGCAGATTGAAGTCACCCACGAGGACAAGATCTGATGATCTTGAGACAGCCTCCAGTTGTTTATAGAATAATTCATCCATCTCCTCATCCTGGTTGGGTGGTCTATAACAGACTCCAACCAGGATGTCAGGTTTGTTGGGTTGCCCTCTGATTTTAACCACAGGCTCTCAATTCCCTCATCTTCCACCTCAAGTTCTGAGGCAGAAAGTGTCTCCCTAATATACAAAGCCACCCCTCCTCCTCTTCTCCCTCTCCTATCCCTCCTAAAGAGCCTGTACCCCCCAGTGTAGCACTCCAATCGTGCGTGTTGTCCCACCATGTTTCTGAGATGGCAACTATATCATAGTTGCCCTGGTGGATTAGGACCTCCAGCTCCTCTTGCTTATGCCTAGGCTGCGTGCATTGGTGTACATGCACTGCAGCTGGGCTCCGACCTCTCAGTTGACCCTACCTTGTGCCCTACTCTTACCTCCGCAGAGGGACCGATGTCTTCACCCACCCCTTCAGACCTAGTTTAAAGCCCTCCTAATGAGCCCTGCCAACTCTAGTGCTAGGACTCTCTTGCCCCTTCTAGATAAATGCACCCCATCAGGACCCAGCAGTCGGGTGCTGTAGAGTAGGCCCATGATCAAAGAAACCAAAGTTCCTCTGCTGGCACCATTCCCTGAGCCACTTATTGATGGTGTGGGTTCTCCCGTTCTCTCGGTGTACTCCCTGCCACTGAGGGACTGAGCAGAACACCACTGCGCGCCTGCCCCATCAATCAATTGTCCAAGGGCCCTGAACTCCTTCTTAATTGCCCTGGTGCCCTTCCTGTCGATCTCATCACTCCCAGCCTGTATTACCAGTAGAGGGTAATAGTCAGAGGGACTGATGAGCTTGGGGATTCCCCTTGCAATATCCCTTATCCGCGCCCCAGGTAGAGAGCAGACCTCCCTGTGGGATGGGTCGGGACGGCATATGGGTCCCTCAGTACCCCAGTGCCCATGGCAGGAGGGTGGAAACTAGATGATTCTTGAATTCCCTTCCTACCCTAACAATTCTATGACTCTATGATTCTAAGTCCAGCCTAAGACCTAACACCACCATATCAGCTAAACCATGCCACCAAGTGCCACATCCAAGCTTTTCTTAAAGACCTGCAGGGAGGGTGACTCCACCACCTCCCTGGCCAGTCCATCCCAGTGCCTAATCAGCCTTTCTGTGGAGAAGTGCTTCCTAATATCCAACCTAAACCTCCTCTGGCACAGCTTCAGGCCATGCCCTCTTGTCCTGCCACAAGGTTTAGGCTGGATGTTAGGAGGAAGTTCTATACAGAGAGAGTGATTGCCCATTGGAATGGGCTACCCCTGGAGGTGGTGGAGTCACCTTCATTGGAGGTGTTCAGGAGGAGACTTGATGGGGTGCTTGGTGCCATGGTTTAGTTGTTTGGGTGGGTTGGATTGGTTGATGGGTTGGACACGATGATCTTGAAGATCTCTTCCAACCTGCTGTGTTGTATTGTATTGTATTGTATTGTATTGTATTGTATTGTAAGTTGCCTGGGAGAAGAGCCTGATCCCCACCTGACTACAACTTCCTTTTAGGTAGTTGCAGAGAGTGATAAGGTCCCAGGTGGCAGACCAAGAGGACACACTCTCAAGCTGTGCCAGGGGAAGTTTAGGCTCAGAAGTTTACTCTCAGAAAGAGTAATTGGCCATTGGAATGTGCTGCCCAGGGAGGTGGTGGAGTCCCCGTCCCTGGAGGTGCTCAAAAATGGATTGGATGTGGCACTTGGAGCCATGGTTTAGTTGTCATGAGGTGTTAGGTATTAGGTAATAGGTTGGACTCAATGATCTCTGAGGTCTTTTCCAACCTGGTTGATTCTAAGTCTCCTCTTCTCCAGGCTGAACCATGCCAGCTCCCTCAGCCTTTCCTCATACAACTTTCCCTCCAGCCCAAATGCCACTGTTTGGCTTTTTCTAACCTGCTCATGGTGAGCAGCATAAACTGCTGCTGCCCTTCACAGAAGCTGAACTGAGATTAGTACAAGACAAAAAAATAATAATGTAGAGAATCTCCATTTGCCATGGACATAGCTGACTGACCTTCAGCCTGTTGTCTTCAGCTATATGATCTGTGTCCATTTGCTTGAGTGGTGACTGATGGCAAACAGGAGGAGAAGAATGCAGACAGAGGAGAAGTAGATTGACAGACCTGGTCCTGACTTTTGCCCTGTTGTAATTGCAGAAATTTCACTGTGAGTGGAGAGGTAAGAGCTGCATCTGAGAGGTTTCACTCTGCAGTAGTCCACTCTAGATGGCCAGGGTCTAAGTTAATGAACTACAGATGAAAAACATTGGCTTATAATTATTAATTTTTTCCTGCATTGCATGGGAGATGAGGGAAGCCACAGAAAGTGATTATGGAGAGGGGATATCATTTAAAGGAGGAAGCTACAGCTAAGATTCTGTGTTCCAACCCAATTCTGTCATTTCTGTGAGTGTGACCGGTTGAGCTTGAAAGTTGGTTAATTTATTTGCTCTGTACCTCATTTTCCCCTCTTTGGAGAATAAAATTAGTTTATGCCTGCATAGTGTTTGGAGCATTAGTCTGGCATGCCTGCACTGCATCCAGAAAATACAGTGCTGTTCCCTGCTATTCTACACCAAGTCACAGAATCACAGAATTAACCAGGTTGGAAAAGACCTCAAGTCCAGCAGATCACCCAACACCATCTCATCAACTAAACCATGACACCAAGTGCCTCATCCAGGCTCTTCCTAAACACTTCCAGGGATGGTGATTCCACCACCTCCCCACGGCAGAACATCCCAATGGCCAATCTCTCTTTCTGGGAAGAATTTCTTTCTAAGATCAAGCCTAAACCTCCCCTGGCACAGCTGGAGACTGTGTCCTCTTGTTCTGGTGCTGGTTGCCTGGGAGAAGAGACCAACCCCCTCCTGGCTACAACCTCCTTTCAGGTAGTTGTAGACAGAATAAGGTCTCCCCTGAGCCTCCTCTTCTCCAGCCTAAGCAACTCCAGCTCCCTCAGCCTCTCCTCACAGGGCTGTGCTCCAAACCCCTCCCCAGCTTTGTTGCCCTTCTCTGGACACCTTCCAGCAACTCAACATCTTTCCTGAACTGAGGGGCCCAGAACTGGACACAAGACTCTGTGTGTGTGTGTGTAGGTCAGAAGCATAAAGAGATGCTTCTCCTCTTCTTGTGTCTTTGCCTCACTGAAGTAGCTGCACATCAGTGCTGCACAAAAATAAATGTATTGCTTCATACTATGTACTGGATGTGGTGGAAGTTGGTAGCAACCACAGAATTATGGTCCCATGGGACCACAGAGTTAGAAGAATATATTTTGTTGTGCACAAGTACAAACAAGCTTATTTCTGGTCATGTAAGTTGAAGGGCTTGATTTCGTGCTATAATAGCATTTAAACACTGGGTTGTCATCTTGCCCCAATGTTTGGAAGCAAGTGGAACAAAACAAACATGCATCATAAGGAGCAGCACTTGGGAGGCCAGCCACAACAGTCATCAGAAGCAAGACATCAATGAGCTGAGTAAAACTCCTAACAGGTGAGCAAAAGAATCACAGAATGGCAGAAACATTCAGATTGGAAAAGAGCCTCAGGATCACCAAGTCCAACCCAGAACCCTACACTACAGGGTTCACCCCTAAATCATATCCCCAAGCACCACATCCACACAGATCCAGGCTTGGGGACTCAACCACCTCCCTGGGCAGAACATTCCAAAGCCTGACCACTCTTTCCTCCAGTAGCAGCAGGGTGGCATTCAGTGTGTGAGGGAGTCCTTGGAGGAGCATAGTCTGTCCTGCTAAGTAAGGGCTTCAGCTATTTGTTATCCTTCTGAAGAGCTGGACTAAACCCAAGAAGGCAAAGTGTCACACATCCAGGTGATTTGAGTCACCAACCCCAAGTGTGTGACCCACCCAGCATCTCAGACAGATAGATTCATTTACCCTGGGTAAGGAAAAAAGATGTTTTGCCTCTTGCCTGTGTGCCTGTGCCACTGAACAAGCAGGATGAAGGTGGCTGCCGTCTCTGCAGAGGCAGACAACCTCTGCCAGTCTCCTGGGAGGCAGTGTCTGTCATTGGGCCCATAGGAAGGCTGGGAAAGTGGATGAACTGCAGAGGTGGCTGCAGTTTATAAGGCATCAGACACCAGACACCAACACCAGACACCAAGAGCTGGGCTGAGTGGCAGAGAAGTGGAGGACACCCATTAATCCTATCTAACTAAGGGAGGAGGAGGTGAAGCATAGGAAAAATACAGTGGGTGGAAGCATGCTGTGTAAAACAACCCAGAGAAACTTCTTGCCACCTAAATTGAATGGAAAGCCCAGAAAGCACATCACACCCTGGGCTGCATCAAGAGAAGTGTGGCCAGCAGGGCAAGGGAGGGGATTCTCCCCCTCTGCTCTGCTCCAGTGAGACCCCACCTGGAGTACTGCCTCCAGTTCTGGAGCCCCTATTACAGGAAGGATCTGGAGGTGCTGGATGGTGTCCAGAGAAGGGCTATGAGGATGATCAGAGGGCTGGAGCTCCTATCCTATGAGGACAGACTGAGGGAGTTGGGGCTGTTCAGTCTGGAGAAGAGAAGGCTCTAAGGAAACCTTATTCCAGTATCTGAAGGGGGCTACAAGAAAGCTGGGGAGGGATTTTTAGGGTGTCAGGGAGTGATAGGACTGAGGGGAATGGACAAAAAAATAGAAATGGGTAGATTCAGACTGGATGTTAGGAAGCAGTTCTTCCCCATGAGGGTGGTGAGACACTGGCACAGGTTGCCCAGAGAGGTGGTGGAAGCCTCATCCCTGGGGGTTTTTAAGTCCAGGCTTGATGTAGCTCTGGGCAACCCGATCTAGTGTGAGGTGTCCCTGCCCATGGCCGGGGTGCTGGAACTAGATGATCCTTGAAGTCACTTCCAAACCTGACAATTCTATGATTCTGAGCATACCATGGAGAAAAACTCTCCTTCCAGATATACAAAGAGAAAGACCAAACCATGGTGGAAGAAATCCACTTGGATTAAATTCATCCAAGTTTTGCTGAGAGGTGTAGAGAGTCATATGCTACGTGGCTTTGTCAGCCCTTTCCTGGTGCTTCATTTCTAACAGCACCAAATCTTGGTGGTACTACTGTGAAAATATCAAATATCAGCCTGGAGAAGAGAAGGCTCAGGGGGGACCTCCCTTGCTGTCTACAACTACCTGAAGGGAGGCTGTAGCCAGGTGGGGGTTGGTCTCTTCTCCCAGGCAACCAGCACCAGAGCAAGAGGACACAGTCTCAAGCTGTGCCAGGGAAACTTTAGGCTTGAGGTGAGGAGAAAGTTATTCCCAGAAAGAGAGATTGGCCATTGGAATGTGCTGCCCAGGGAGGTGGTGGAGTCACCATCCCTGGAGGTGTTCAAAAAAGGACTGGATGTGGCACTTGAAGCCATGGTTTAGTTGTCATGAGGTGTTGGGTGACAGGTTGGACTTGATGATCTCTGAGGTCTTTTCCAACCTGGTTGATTCTATGATCTTTGAGACTTGGTGGTTTCAACAGGGGCTCAAGTTCCTTGGCCTGCATGTGGGAATGGGCTCTGTGCATACAAATTCAGGAGTGCCTCGAGCTGGGGAGTTAGCAGAGTTGCAGCTGGTTTGGTTGTGTCCCAAAAGTCTTATTTTAGGTGCTTTAAACCGAACCATAACAGCTTCTGCCTGGCATAAATTATAATCCTCCCAAATGCTCTGAGCTTCACTCATGGAAGTCATTTAGAGTGACTGTTGCAGCTTTGTTCCAAAGAACACTTTTAAATCCTGGCAGAAATAGCATCTCTCCACAAACAGGGTCCTGCTTCCTTCCACCACTCCTCATGTGTGCAGCATCCTACCTTATCAGGCTCCTCTCTGCCTATTTCCACAGCGGAAATCCCATCAGCCCAAGCCAGCCAAGCCTCCTTTCTGTTCTTTGTTGTTTTTCTTTTGGAGAAATGAGCCTTCCCTTGCTCACCAGTAAAAGATAGAAATTGCAGTGGGTCAGTGGCATGAGCCTGGCCTCAAGCTTGAACAGCTACACAAGAGGATGTGAGTGCTTCTGTTGAGTAGTCATTTGGAAACCGCTGCCTGACCACCAGTTGTTATCTTGGATGTGTTTTTAGCCATTTCAGGCAATTCTCCCTGCCCATGGAAGTGGTTCTTTCTTCCAAGTAATCCATGTTTCTACATGCAAAGTGGGACACACCGCTCTTGTGGGGGCTAGGGGGGTGGGGGGGCTGGGGTCAGAGTAGCTGGAGAGCGGCCAGGGGGAGAGGGACCTGGGGGTACTGGGTGATAGTAGGCTGAACATGAGCCAGCAGTGTGCCCAGGTGGCCAAGAAGACCAATGGCATCCTGACCTGCATCAGCAACAGTGTGGCCAGCAGGAGCAGGGAAGTCATTCTGTCCCTGTACTCAGCACTGGTTAGGCCACACCTTGAGTCCTGTGTCCAGTTCTGGGCCCCTCAGTTTTAGGAAATATGTTGAGATGCTGGAAGGTGTCCAGAGAAGGGCAACAAAGCTGGGGACAAAAATACATTGTTGACCTCTTTCTGAGGTTTACTTGATTTCTAAACCTTCCAAATCATTCAGGGAAGTGCTGTCTAACCATGGGGGATATTGTGCTTTCCTTGGCATAGATGTTTATACTGGTGCAATTTTCTGCTGTTTCAGTAGATCATAGAATCATAGAATGGGTTGGAAAGGAACTCTGAAAAAAATATAGAATCAGCCAGGTTGGAAAAGACCTCAGAGATCATCAAGTCCAACCTCTCACCTAATACCTAACACCTCATGACAACTGAACAATGGCTTCAAGTGCCATGTCCAGCCTCTTTTGAACACCTCCAGGGATGGTGACTCCACCACCTCCCTGGGCAGCACATTCCAATGGACAATTACTCTTTCTGTGAAGAACTTTCTCCTCACCTCAAGCCTAAACTTCCCCTGGTGCAGCTTGAGACTGTGTCCTCTTGTTCTGGTGCTGGTGGCCTGGTTGCTTCTGTGATTGTCTTATTCTGTGATTTCTAGGTGACCAATGCTCCTCTGCTGCCTGACAGCATTTGGCTTCAGCCAGAGGCAAGCAAAGTGCTACAGTGTTGGGAATGTGTGCACCTTTACCTAGGGAGGCTGGAAAACTAAAGGAGCTCTGAGCCCTTCTTGTTCTCCAACTGCATGTCTGCCCTCCATCAAGCTAACTGCCTGCTGCTGGTCACCTATGGCTGATTCCCTCTCTGCTGAAGGTTTCCACCTTCACTGAGTGAAACACTCTCCAGAATGCTCCATGAGCCTCTAGGCAAAAAAGAGATGGGTCAGAAGAGCTCTGCAATTGCTCTGTATAAATTGCCCCACCTCTGTTTGAGTGAAAGGCAGCAATGGGCAGCAGTACTTTCAAAGCTCACCTGGAAGCATCTGAGGGGGGGGTATCAAGTGGAGGGGGCCAAGCTCTTTTCAGTGGTGCACAGTAATAAGAAACAAGAGGTTCAAGCTTGAACACAGAAGGTTTCACCTCAACATGAGGGGAAAGTTCTTTCCAGTGAGGGTGCCAGAGCCCTGGAGCAGGCTGCCCAGAGAGGTTGTGGAGTCTCCTTCTCTGGAGACTTTCAAACCCCACCTGGATGCATTCCTGTGCAGACTACCCTGGGTGATCCTGCTCTGGCAGGGGGGTTGGACTCAATCTCTGGAGGTCCATTCCAACCTCTAATGTACTGTGATACTGTGATAATCTTTCAGCTGATGTCATGGCAGTGGGAGGAAAGCTCAGAAGAGGCTGAGGTATTTATCTGAGCAGGGCAGTGGAGGCAGCACCCTAATTCCTATGAAAGGACTAAAAGCCCCCAAGGCTTAGAATCTTCCTAACTGCTCTTCCTATTCACCAGGACTTTCATCTTCTCTCAGAAGGGCATTGAGAGTGTGGCAGTGCAGGCTGTACACAGTACATGCTGCATCCATGTTGTTTGTCAATTTTCTGCATTCTTATGGGGAAAGCAGCACTCACTTGTGACTTTTGAGAAGCTATGGGATTGCACAGAAAGGAAAGCTCTCTCCTGGCTGTCCAAACACCAAGTGATGCCTTCCCTTTTGCTTACGGCAGCTTAACCAGGCTGGCTTTCAGTCAGTGCTTTCTGAAAGCCAAGCTCACATGTCTGAAGTTTAACACATCTCATAAGTGGGGGTACTTGGAATCAGAAGCCCTCTGGGAAAGCCTTGTTGGTCTGCACACAGTGTGGTGCCACAGTAGGAAGTTCTTCATAGAAAGAGTGATTGGCCATTGGAATGGGCTGCCCAGGGAGGTGGTGGAGTCACCATCCCTGGAGGTTAGATTAGAACAGAATAGAACAGAATAGAACAGAATTGAATTGAATTGAATTGAATTGAATTGAATTGAATTGAATTGAATTGAATTGAATTGAATTGAATTGAATTGACCAGGTTGGAAGAGACCTTCAAGATCATTGAGTCCAACCTATCATCCAACACTGTCTAATCAACTAAAGCAACTAAACTAGACCATGGCACCAAGCACCCCATCCAGTCTCTTCCTAAACACCTCCAGTGATGGTGACTCCACCACCTCCCTGGGCAGCACATTCCAATGGCAAATCACTCTTTCTATGAAGAACTTCTTTCTAACATCCAGGTGTTTAGGAAGATGGGGTGCTTGGTGCCATGGTTTAGTTGCTTAGATGGTGTTGGGTGATAGGTTGGACTGGATGATCTCAAAGGTCTTTTCCAACATGGTCTATTCTATTCTGTTCTATTCTATTCTATTCTATTCTATTCTAGCCTAGCCTATTCTATTCTAGCCTAGCCTAGCCTAGCCTAGCCTAGCCTAGCCTAGCCTATTCTATTCTATTCTGTCCTGTCCTGTCCTGTTCTATTCTATCATGCCAAGATTCACAGAATCCATCCAGTTGGAAGAGACCTCCAAGATCATCCAGTCCAACCCTCGACCAAGCTCTGAAACCCTGTCCCTAAGTGCCAAGCCCACAGGCTGATGGAACACCTCCAGGGATGGTGACTCCAGCACTGCCCTGGGCAGGCCATTCCAATGTTTGGGAACCCTTTCAGAGCACAACTATTATTTCTTTTCACAACATTATTTTCATGAGAGGCCGTGGCACATGGAATTGCATCACTGACATGCCTTCAAGGCTTTCGGTAACAGTAGGAGAAACGGTGGGCTGGGGCAGACAGCTGGGTTTGCACGTGGTCTATGTCAGTTTACTTAAGCACCACCACTTTACTACTGCTGGAGGAATGCAGCAAAAGGTCAGTGCTGAAACTCCAATAAAGTAAGCTGAGCACACATTCCAGCTGCCAGCATATGCTCACTGCTTGCCTGATCAAAAAGCTCTGCTACATGCTTGCCTTGACCCTGCTCCCTACCGCCTGTCTAGTGTGCATCAGACAAACTGTTCTCTAATCCTGCGTGGAATACTCCTTCTGCTGAAAGGATGCTTGGAATAGTTGCATACACAGAAAAACACAGACTTGACCAGGTTGGGAAAGACCTTTGAGATCGTAACGTCCAACCTATCCCCCAACACCATCTCATCAACTAAACCATGGCTCCAAGTGCCTCATCCAGGCTCTTCCTAAACACCTCCAGGAACACCGATCCTACCACCTCCCTGGGCAGCACATTCCAACGGCTAACAACTCTCTCTGGGAAGAACTTGCTCCTCGCCTCCAGACTAAACTTCCCCTGGCACATGTTGAAACTGTGTCCTCTTGTTCTGGTGCTGGTTGCCTGGGAGAAGAGACCAACTCCCTCCTGGCTACAACCTCCCTTCGGGGAGTTGGAGACAGCAAGAAGGTCTCCCCTGAGCCTCCTCTTCTCCAGGCTAAGCAACCCCAGCTCCCTCAGCATCTCCTCATAGGGCTGTGCTCCAGTCCCCTCCCCAGCTTTGTTGCCCTTCTCTGGACATGTTCAAGAGTCTCAATGTCCTTCTTAAACGGAGGGGCCCAGAACTGGACACAGGACTCAAGGTGTGGCCTAACCAGTGCTGAGTCCAGGGACAGAATGACTTCCCTGCTCCTGCTGGCCACACTATTCCTGATGCAGGCACAAAGAAGCCAATTCATCTTTATTCCTGGTCTGTTAAAAAATGGCAAGAATCGAAGCTCTTACAGCTACACGAGCTTTTGGCTGATTTAGAACATGCCCTGATAACATCATTTGATAAAAATAAGACACTGGCCTTTTTAATAGAACAAATTACTGAGGTTTTATATTTAACCATGGTCACTGTTAAAGCTATAATTGGTTTTCAGAATGTTTTAGGAATCTAATCTTGATGGCCCATATGTTAAAAGCCATCACAACAAATGCCTCACATTGCAGCTCTTGATGAAGAAATAACAAGGTGGCTGCAGCCTGAAATACAAAGTGTTTATTTGTGTGCTCAGATTTGATGCTCTTGTATCAGAGCAAGCATCAGAAATTGCCAGGAAGGCAAAGAAGAAGGCAGAATTAAAGCAAACCTGCATGACATCTGGGGAGAGGGCACAGTCTCAAGCTGCGCCAGGGGAGGTTTGAGCTCAAGGTGAGGAGAAAGTTCTTCCCAGAAAGAGAGATTGGCCATTGGAATGTGCTGCCCAGGGAGGTGGTGGAGTCACCATCACTGGAGGTTTTTTAGGAAGAGCCTGGCTGGGGTGCTTGGTGCCATGGTTTAGTTGCTTAGATGGTGTTGGGTGATAGGCTGGACTCGATGATCTCAGAGGTCTTTTCCAACCTGGTTAATTCTGTATTCTGTAACAAGTTGGAAGAAGTCAATTGGGGAGCCAGTAGGATGCACAGGAGTATGCTGAAGGTGTTCAACGAGAGGCTGAGAGTGCCCTCAGCAACTTACCAAGGTACTGCTCAGCTGTTTGTAGCATTTTTAACCAAAATAAAAAATGCTTCTGTTTGCCTTGGAGAGATGCCTTCTGAGCAAGGCCTTGGATATCATCAAGGAAGCTGTGTTGCATCCTTCTGTGGAGAGTTCACTGTGAGTGTGTTAGGAATGCATCCCTTCTTCAAGTACAGAAGATGCCAGCAGGGTGCAAGGCTGACAGCTCTCTGCATAACTGTATGGCTCTCCTAGAATGAACAGAGCTTATGTTATCAGAGTACATTAGAGGTTGGAAGGGACCTCCAGAGATCATTGAATCCAACCCCCCTGCCAAAGCAGGATCACCTAGGGTAGTCTGCACAGGAATGGATCCAGGTGGGCTTGGAAAGTCTCCAGAGAAGGAGACTCCACAACCTCTCTGGGCAGCCTGCTCCAGGGCTCTGTCACCCTCACTGGAAAGAAGTTTCTCCTCATGGTGAGGTGAAATCTTCTGTGTTCAAGCTTGTATCCATTGATCCTTGCCTTATTACTGCTCACCACCAGAAGGAGCTTGGCCCCCTCCACTTGGCGCCCACCCCTCAGATATTTATACACATTGATCAGATCCCCTCTCAGTCTTCTCAGGATTAAACAGCCCCCCCAGGGCTCTCAGTCTCTCTTCACAGGGGAGATTCTCAAGTCCCCTAATCATCCTCATGGCTCTCTGTTGGACTGTCTCCAGCAGGTCTCTGTCTCTCTTGAACTGGGGAGCCCCAAACTTGACACAGTATTGCAGCTGTGGTCTCATCAGGGCAGAGGAGAGGGGGAAAAGAACCTCCCTAGCCCATCCAACCTGGCCTTAAACACTCCCAGGGAGGAGTTATCCACAGCCTCTCTGGGCAACCTATTCCAGAGTTTCACTACTGTATTGAAGAACTTCTTCCTAAGATCCAGTCTAACCCTACTCTCCCTCAGTTTCAAACCATTCTCCCTTGTCTTATTGCTAGACACCCTGATGAGAAGTCCCTCTGCAGCCTTGCTGTAAGATCCCTTCAGGTATTGGAAAGCAGCTCTAACGAGAAAGCCATCCCCATAACCAACCAACCAAATGAAACATGCTCCACAGCATTCCACTATTCTAATAAATGGCACCAAACTGATCCCTGTGCAGGCTGGAGGCTGTGACTTCTGGTTTTGAGCTCAGCATTTTGCCCTTGGACTGTCTGTCCTTGGAGTGTGGCAACAGCTGAGGGAGGTGATGAGAGAGGCAGTGTGGGTGGGTGTGCAGAACACCAGCTTATAAACTCACAGATTCACTGTGGAGTCACTGCAGTGTCTTAGGACAGTCATTTCAACCTCTCTGTGATATGGAGAAGCAGATATGGCCACCTCAGGGGGAGGGTTTTATTATGTCCATGAATGGACCAGAAAGCCAGCTACACTAAACTGTCTATGTTGCTGAGAAGTCTGCACTACAGAATGGTTTCTCTGGAGACTTTAAGACTCCTTCTCTGGAGACTTTCAAGACCCATCTGGATGTGTTCCTGTGTGACCTGTGCTAGATTCTATGGTCTTACTATGGCAGGGAGTTTGGACTTGATGAGCTTTGGAGGTCCCTTCCAACACCTAACATCCTGTGATCCTGTGATTTTTCTGAGTTTCAAGTGAAATCCAAATCTCCAAGCCTCCTTCAGCCTGCACTGACAAGAGCTCCACAGTGCAATCACCAGCAGCTTTAACTGTTCCTCCTCCAGAACACAGAATACAGAATTAACCAGTTTGGAAAAAGACCTTTGAGATCATCGAGTCCAACCTATCACCCAACACCATCTCATCAACTAAACCATGGCACCAAGTGCCCTATCCAGGCTCTTTTTAAACACCTCCAGGGATGGTGACTCCACCACCTCCCTGGGCAGCACATTCCAATGGCCAATCTCTCTTTCTATGAAGAATTTCTTCCTCACATCCAGCCTAAACCTCCCCTGGTGCAGCTTGAGACTGTGTCCTCTTCTTCTGTTGGTGGTTGCTTGGGAGAAGAGACCAACTCCAACTCAACTCCAACTGCTTCTGCAGGCTATGTGGGGCTAGCTGCTTCTCCCAGTCCTTAGAACAGAAGTTGAAACACAATTTCTCTTTCACAGAATCACAGAGTGTCAGGGGCTGGAAGGGACCTTGAAAGCTCATCCAGTCCAACCCCCCTGCCAGAGCAGGATCACCTAGAGCAGGTCACAGAGGAAGGCATCCAGACGGGTCTTGAATAACTCCAGGGAGGGAGACTCCACAAGGTTTGGGTCTTGAATATCTCCAGGGAGGGAGATTCCACAAGGTCTATTAGGATTATGGAATTAAATAATGAATAAATATAAACAATTAGTAATAAATATTAATAAAAGCCACACAGGAACGTATCTTGAGCATTTTTTGAGCTCTTGCTGCCTCGGGGTTTCTATACCAAGCTTCAAACTGGCATAAGCCAGAGAAGTGTGGCCAGCAGGTCAAGGGAGGGGATTCTCCCCCTCTACTCAGCTCTGGTGAGACCCCACCTGGAGTACTGCCTCCAGTTTGGAGCCCCTATTACAAAAGAGATCTGGAGGTGCTGGAAGGTGTCCAGAGAAGGGCCACGAGGATGAGCAGAGGGCTGGAGCACCTCTCCTATGAGGACAGACTGAAGGAGTTGGGGCTGCTCAGCCTGGAGAAGAGAAGGCTCCGAGGTGACCTCATTGTGGCCCTCCAGTATCTGAAGGGGGCTACAAGAAGGCTGGGGAGGGACTTCTCAGGCTATCAGGTAGTGATAGGACTAGGGGGAATGGAATGAAGCTGGAGATGGGGAGATTCAGGCTAGATGTGAGGAGGAAGTTCTTCCCCATGAGAGTGGTGAAGGCCTGGAATGGGTTGTCCAGGGAGGTGGTTGAGGCCCCATCCCTGGAAGTGTTTAAGCCCAGGCTGGATGAGGCTCTGGCCAGCCTGATCTAGTGTGAGGTGTCCCTGCCCATGGCAGGGGGGTTGGAACTAGCTGATCCTTGTGGTCCCTTCCAACCCTGACTGAAACTATGAAACCATAAGCCTGGAAGAGATCTGGGGTAAAACCCAGTGAAGGATGCAAGTTCTTTTCTGCTACAGCATGGTGCATTGAGAATAGCTGTGATGCAAGGAGAGATTTGGGGTCATGTCATAAAGAGGTAGGTGGGCTCTCACCAGAGCAGAGCAGAGAGGGGGAGAATCACCTTTCTAGACCTGCTGGCTACACTTCTGCTCCAGCCCAGGAGTCAGCAGTTGTATGAGGTGATACTTTTGCTCCATTCTGAAGAGTCTTAGGCAAAGTTGTTGTCGTTTTGGGTATCTGTAGGGTCACAAATCTGCCTCTCTGTTGGATAACAGTAAGAGAAATAACAAATGCAATGTGCTAGTAACACTTTTTGTCATCCTCCTCCTACCAGAGCTCAGGCCTTCTGCTGATACTCATCTACACTGTGCCCCTATCCAGCCTTCTCTTGATGCTTCTCTACCTCACAATATCCTCCTCACCGTTCCCCAGTTTTCTTGCTATCAGTTGAGTTCTTAGATATCCCTGCAGCCCATAGCCTATTATGGTTTTTTCTACTGCTTTCATACTGTGGTTTGTATTTCATTCCTAAGAGTTCTGGGCTTTGTGTTAAAAACCTCTAAACTCTGTTAAAGATGGGGCTCCATAGCCATACTTGGGCTAGCAGTTTTATGCAGGTTCTCCAGACCCTGCAGTACCTACCCTGCCAAACCAGGCAGATTTGTCACCTGGAAATTCATAGATTCATAGAAAGGTTTAGCTTGGAAGGAACTCTGAAGATCATCTTCCAAACCCTCTGCCATAGGCAGGGACATCTTCCACTAGACCTGGTTGCTCAAGGCCTCATCGAACCTGGCCTTGAACACCTCCAGGGAGGGGACAGCCACAGCCTCCTTGGGAAATCTGTTCCAGTGTCTCATCACCCTCACTGTAAAGGATTTCTTCCTAATCTCCAGTCTAAGTCTGTCCTCCTGAAGCTTCACAGAATGGTCTGAGCTGGAAGGGACCACCAAAGGTCATCCAGTCCAACCCCCTCTGCAGTAAGCAGAGACATCCTCAACCAGATCAGGTTTCCCAGAGCCCTGGCAAGCCTCAGCTTGAGGTGAGGCCAGGGAGGTGGTGGAGTCACCATCACTGGAGGTGTTTAAAAAGAGACTGGATGAGGCACTTGGTGCCATGGTTTAGTTGATGAGATGGTGTTGGGTGATAGGTTGGACTTGATGATCTCCAAGGTCTTTTCCAACCTGGTTAATTCTGTTAAAAACCCTTGGGAAATCTGCTCCAGTGTCTCATCACCCTCACTGTAAAGGATTGCTTCCTGATCTCCAGTCTAAATCTGTCCTCCTCCAGCTTCACAGAATGGAACTCTGTGTGCCAAATCTGTGTGGAATTCTGTGTGCCAAGTATGGCTATGGAGCCCCATCATTAAACAGTGTTTAGAGGTTTTTAACCATTCTCCAGGGATGGGTCTCCAGCCACCTCCCCAGGCAACTTGTTCCAGTGTTCCTAACATCCAGTCTAAATCTGCTTTTCTCTAGTTTGAAGCCATTGCCCCTCATCCTGTCACTGCAGGCCTTTGCAAACAGTCTCTCTCTATCCTTCTTGTAGGCCTCCTTCAGGTATCTCCCTTCTCCTCTGTTCCACCAGCAGCCTGGGTCTTCAACACGGGCAAGGTGAACAATTTTAGTCTGTCCTTCTGTGTTTGAATGAGGGATTGCTCTTTCCAGGCCTTAAAATAGGGAGAGACTTTGAAGTGCTTTGAAAATGGAACTTGGGACCCTAAGTCATCGTGCATTTTTGAAAGACATCCCTATCACGTTACTGCTCAGCTGCATGTCTTTTCCTAGGCTGTCTGAAAGTGGATCTGTGCTGCTGTGTTCCAAAGGGGGATTATTTGAATGTTGTACTAAAATACCAGCAAGCTTTGTCACTTTAATGAGGCAGTAAGCCCTGTCATCCTGGGTCTTCAGATTTGGAGTAAGCAGAGGTTGATTGCTGAAGCAAACTGTTACCTATTTGGGAGATCACAGGTTTTATTACACTGAAAATTCTGCTGGCGTGTCACAGGATCACAGGATCAGAGGATGTTAGGGCTTGGAAGGGACCTCTGGAGATCAGCAAGTCCAAGCCCCTTGCCAGAGCAGGACCACAGAATCTAGCACAGGTCACAGAGTGTGACAGAGGAACACATCCAGATGGGCCTTGAAAGTCTCCAGAGAAGGAGACTCCAAAACCTCCCTGGGCAGCCTGTTCCAGGGCTCTGTCACCCTTACAGTAAAGAAGTTCCCCCTCGTGTTGAGGTGGAACCTCCTGTGCTGCAGCTTACATCCATTGCTCCTTGTCCTGTCACAGGGAGCAAGTGAGCAGAGCCTGTCCCCTCCTTCCTGACACCCAGCCCTCAGATATTTATAAACATTTATTAAATGCCCTCTCAATCTTCTCTTCTCCAGACTAAACAGCCCCAAGTTCTCTCAGCCTCTCCTCACAGGGCATGTGCTCCAGTCCCTTAATCATCCTGGTGGCTCTTGATGCCTTCCAAATTCCCCTGGGCATGTGAGGCCAGGACAAGATGCTATCTAAAAAAAAACTAAAAGGTCACAGCATGTTTACTGGAAATAGTCAGTTTGTGACCCAAGAGGACAAGTTTAACCAGAAGGAAACATCTTTTAGAGGAGACAAGGCTTGCCTGATTGAATCCAGAATTTGCACATCAGCTCATCTTCAGACCACTTTGCTGATACAGAGGAACTCAGCGACCTGGTGGCCACAGGTGAGACTACAGAATGGTTCAGGACTCATTTCAGCTACAAAGGAGAAGTTGCCAAAAGCAGGATCACCCAGGGCAGTCTGCACAGGAAGGCATCCAGGTGGGTTTGGAAAGTCTCCAGAGAAGGAGACTCCACAACCTCTCTGGGCAGCCTGCTCCAGGGCTCTGTCACCCTCACTGCAAAAAAGTTTCTCCTCATGTTGAGGTGAACCCTTCTATGTTCCAGTTTGTATCTGTTGTTTCTTGTCTTATTATTGTGCATCAAAGAAGCTTGGCCCCTTCTACTTGACACCCACCCCTCAGATATTGATAGACATTGATCAGATCCCCTCTCAGCCTTCTCTTCTTCAGACTAAACAGCCCCAGAGCTCTCGGTCACTCTTTGTAGGGGAGATGCTGAAGTCCTCTAATCATCCTCATGGCACTTGGCCTTATGAGGACTAGATGTCCCAGTGAAATCACAGTTTTTAGCTGTTTGCTTTCCAGATCAAGCAAGACATTTGCAGGCAAGCCATCTGACCACCCTTTCCATTCACTGCCCAGTCAGCTATCCTTGCTCAGCAGGAAACTGCAAGTGAGAGGCTGTCCCCTGGTCTAGTTACCCTGTCCCACCACAGCTCTCAGCAGCCACTTTGCCATTGGATTGGCTAAAAGCCAGAGTAGTGCATCCCAAAGGCTTGCAGAATTTATCCCAGGGTTTGGTTGTTTGAGGTCTTTTGGTTTGGTTTTGTTTTGTAGGATTTCTTGTGGGACTGAGAGTACCAGGACGCCAGAGGGTACATCCCACAAACTGTTCCTTTCACATAGGCCGTCAGAATAACTCGTTGGGAATCTGCAGTGGGAGATGTGCCAGAACAAGGTAGGCAAGATCTTTTAGCCCATGTCTTGTCTATGCAGTGAGAAACCTGACAAAGGAGGCACAAAGATGCAAAGGTAATCAAAAGCCAGTGATGGAAAGCCAGCTCTGCAGCCCCCATGAAACCACCACATGCTGTTTGGCATCCCCGATTGGAAGCCGTATTCTGATTTCCCTCCTGGGACACTGAACATGAGCAAACTGCACAATTGGTCCTGAAATATTCTCTAGAGTTAAAAAAAAAGCCAAACAAACAACAAACAGAAAATATTGCAAGCATGATCTGAGGGCTCTCTTGTGAGAACAGACTGAGAGAGTTGGGGTTGTTCAGTTTGGAGAAGAGAAGCCTCTGAGGAGACCTTCTTGTGGCCTTCCAGTATCTGAAGGGGGCTACAAGAAAGCTGGGGTGGGACTTTTTAGGGTGTCAGGGAGTGATAGGACTAGGGGGAATGGAGCAAAACTAGAAATGGGTAGGCTCAGATTGGATGTTAGGAAGAAGTTCTTTCCCATGTGGGGTGGTGAGACACTGGCACAGGCTGCCCAGGGAGGTGGTGGAAGCCTCATCCCTGGAGGTTTTTTAAGGCCAGGTTGGATGTGACTCTGGGCAACCTGGTGTAGTGTGAGGTGCCCCTGCCTGTGGCAGGGGGGTTGGAACTGGATGATCTTTGAGGCATCCAAAGCCTCATATTACACCCCTGCTGTCACCATGGGTGTGCCCAGTGCCCTGCCAGGTACTCTGCTTAATAACCTGCAGGTGTCTCACATGACATGGACTGCCCAGGTTCTGTACTGTGAAAAGCTGACAGACATATTGGCAAAAAGCAGGTGCATAAATCTCAGACATTTCCCTCCCACTAAAGCCCTAATAAGCCCCATGAAGTTCATTAAGGTGGAAGTCTAATCTGTCCAGCTCCAAGGAAGCTGGAACAGCATCAGCGGAAAAGGAGGGGAATCAAGTAAGACAACCTGAGAAAATGGAAGGAAAGGAAAAATAAGATATTCAGATATTAGGGGGAGGGAGGAGAAAAAAAAGAGAGAGTATTTGGGCATCTCCCCTGTGAAGAGAAGCTGAGATCCCTGGAACTGGTTAGTCTTGAGAAGAGAAGACTGAGAAGGGATCTGATCAATGTCTATCGATACCTGAGGAGTAGGTGTCAAAGTGGAGGGGGCCAAGCTCTTTTTGGTGGTATGCAGTAATAAGAGAAAGAACAACAGGTTCAAGCTTGACCATTGAAGATTTCACCCCAACGTGAGAGTGACAGAGCACTGGAACAGGCTGCCCAGAGAGGTTACGGAGTCTCTTTTCTCTGGAGACTTTCCAAACCCACCTGGATGCATTCCTGTGTGGACTACCCTGGGTGATCCTGCTTTGGCAGGGGGGTTGGATCTCTGGAGGTCCCTTCCAACCTCTAATGTGCTGTGATACTGTGAAAAAAAGACAGTGAAGCAGTAGGGAGGCGTGGCCATTGCCCTTGTTCCCTCTTCTTCAACGCCTTGAATGAATGGATTAAAGATGCTGATCCAAGACCAGAGGCTGGCCACTCATGTCTTCACCTTTTCCAACAACCTTTATCATTGGAACCTACATTTAATTTCGTCACTTCTTTGGGACCCAAACTCATGGAACATGAAAAAACCTTTTGACCTTAGGCAGATAACGGTGTTTTATAATTTTAGTGTGGTAGCTCTCTCTTTATATATGACTTATGAAGTAAGTGCCTTGTCTTGCCAACACAAACACCGCCGCCCCCTGCAAAAGGCACACAGCCTCCCCAAATAACTGTGAGCATTTGGAAGGCCCCTCAGTGAAAGATGGGAACACTTAAGGACGTATCAATGTCCCCAGCAACTTGAAACGGCAAGATCAATGCTCCAGCCTGCATGTCCTGCTCAGCAGAACTGCTGCTGCAAGCAGCAGAAACGTGCTTGCATAAAATCAGGGGCTTCCTCTCCTTTCAGTGTGGCTTCCCTCTCTGTTAGCCAGCCAGGAGCACTCCTTTTAGGGGGACAAACATGGCACAGTAAGAGGTGTCTTGGATTTGCTGGCTGTATGCAAAAAGAGCAAGGGCCCCTTGGAGCCAGTTCTCCCCCAGTTTTGCTCTGCCCTGCTGCACACCCAGCGATCGTGCCACCGAGGAAGTGACTGCAAAGCTTTCATTGCTCACTAATGAGGTCCGTAACTGTTTTTACACCTTCTTCTCTAAATAAGGAAGCTGCCTGTGAAGCCTCTGACTGCCCTGACTGCTTTCAACAGCCAATGAAACCCCACTCCTGCCTCCAGTCTTGGTGACAGCATTCATCAAAGCTCAGCCAGCCCGGGGAGGATGGCAGGTTAGTGTTACAGCCGTGGCAGGCTTACCTTTGGCAAGCTGTTGATGTCAGAGTGATGATGTGGGGAGGGACAGGCTCTGCACTATAAAAATGGGTCAATCAAATATAACTGAGGCTGCTTGCCGGGAAGCAGGATCTACAAAACATGGTCCCCACCAGTTTGCCTGCTGTTGGCCTGCCTCTGCTTCCGACCCGACCGCTAGCGGGCTTTAGTTTCATGTCAGCAATCTCTGTGGGCTTTCCAAAAATAAGCCTCTGCCACCATGCTGGAGGGAGGAAAACAAGAAGGGCAGTATTTTTAGGGCCATCGATTCTGACCACGTGCCCAGGAGGCGAACCGGATGGCCACTGCACAGAGACTTCTCATCACTATGTTCTGCGAAGACAGCGCTCAGCGGACGCTGCCTGCCGCTTTCCTCCTCCTGGGTTTGCTAGCCGGGATCGCTTCCACACACCCAGTTGTAAGCAGAGCTAATGGCACATTGCTGGAAAGAGGATGGCAATCTCTGCTGTCCAGGTCCATTGCTGGGATGTCAGGGGAGAAGTCAGAGGTGAACTGGGAGAGTGATTATTTGCTAGGCATCAAGAGGCAGCGGAGGCTTTACTGCAACGTGGGCATCGGGTTTCACCTTCAAATCCTCCCAGACGGCAGCATAAGCGGAGTTCACAATGAAAAACCAATACAGTGAGTTGCATCCAGAAATGAAATAGCATAGATGTCACTTAATTGCTGTGAACTCGAGTCATTTACCCTTCAGAGAATGCAAATGTTATTACTTGGTAGTGTTCACCATCTCTGCTCCATCTGTTGCCTTTCTGAGAGTCTCTGGGATCAATACACGGTAGAACCCCTGCGGGCTGAAACGTGTCACGAATGCTTTAGACAAATTTAGCTCCGGTTTATTTTTACCCTACTTTGCTGCACAGATGAGAAAAGACCAGCCAGGTGGGAAAGTGTCTCTCTGCTGCATTTGCTCACTCCTCGCTTTCTCATTCGCCTGTTTGAGTTTGGGAGGCTGTTGCTCAGCTCAAAGAGCCCCGAGTTTTGAATCCCAGGTGACTGGGACCGTTGGGACGTTCAGACATGGAAGGGGCTTGCTGTTCCTGCTTGGGTTTTTTTTTCCCTAATGGGTGCTGCTCTCTTATCAGGAGATTAAGGAGAAGCATTAGCCCTGTGGGTTTGATTTTCCTGTAGAGGGCAGTTGCTAAAAATCTTTTGCAGCTAGGACATCGTGGGGGACTTGAAAATGCAAGCCATGCTTCTCTAGAGCTAAGTAAGAAACACGCCATAATTACGGCATATTAGGGAAAGAAAGACAACCCCAAACTTACTTATTAGAAGGAGTTTGGTGGATCAAAAGGATTGTACAGCATGTGACTGCATTCCTGAATAATCATTTTAAAACCCCACAGCATAGAAGACAAAGCAAGACCTTCTCAGCCTCTTTCTATTTGGCTGGACTAGGGAGATAAATCTAATCAAGAGAATGAGACAAGGTCGTTAGAGGTTTAAAGCAAGTAAGTGAGATCTGGATTGCCCTTGATTAGCTCCAAATTCTGTGCTAACACTCCCATTGAACTCCTTCTGGTTTAGGTCTCTTTGAAATATCCACCGTGGAGAGAGGTGTAGTGAGCCTGTTTGGGGTGAAAAGTGCTCTCTTCGTCGCAATGAACAACAAGGGGAAGCTATATGGAACGGTGAGTACAAGTGCAAAGAGTTTTTCCTTGCTTAAAGGAAGGTTGAAAGGGGTTTGTTTGTTGAGTTTGATTTGGGTTTGTTGTAGTTGGGGTTTTTTTTGTTGGTTTGGTTTGGTTTGGTTTGGGTTTGGGTTTGGTTTGAATCATAGAATCATAGAGTCAATAAGGTTGGAAAAGACCTCAAAGATCATCAAGTCCAACCTGTCACCCAAGACCTCAGGGCTACTAAACCATGTCGCTAAGTGCCACATCCAATCCCCTCTTGAGCACCTCCAGGGATGGGGACTCCACCACCTCCCTGGGCAGCACATTCCAATGGCTAACAACTCTCTCTGGGAAGAACTTTCTCCTCACCTCCAGATTAAACTTCCCCTGGCACAACTTCAGACTGTGTCCTCTTGTTCTGGTGCTGATTGCCTGGGAGAAGAGACCAACCCCCTCCTTGCTACAACCTCCCTTCCGGTAGTTTGGTTTCGTATTGGTTTGTTTTGGTTTAGTTTGGTTTTGGTTTGGTTTTGGGTTTGGTTTTGCTTTGCTTTGCTTTTGTTTTGCTTGCTTTTGTTTTGTTCTGTTTTACCTCATGGAAATTTCTGGTTACAAGCAGAGTCTCTTTATTACAGGGAGCTTGCCCAGTCTGGTGTCATCAGGGTTATTTAGTACAAGAAGCAGGCAGGCTGTTAGAGGTCTGTTATCTTTTAGCTTTCCAAGAAGATTGTACAGGGGAGCACTCTAGAAAAATTAATCCATGTGACCAATAGGAGGGGTTAATTAGATGGCTTCTTCTAAGGCTTCAGCACTGCAGACACTTTCCAGTAAGAGTGAACCCTGCTGATTCTCTTTTGCTGTACATTACATGTAAGGCAAAGGGGAGTGTATTGCAAAGACCCCTAGGAGGTAAAGTGCATTTAGGCCCATCAGAGAGTGTGCATGTGATTGCATTTCTCTGTGTGCATGTGCACAGGTTGGTGTAGGAGAGGTGCAGTCATCAGAACTATCTGCACTAGCTACCATTAGTAATATCATGGCCACATGCCACCCCCCTCCTCCCCCTGCATGGGGTGAATCAAGAAAAGTGTGGCCAGCAGGGCTAGGGAGGTTCTTTTCCCCCTCTACTCTGCCCTGCTGAGACCACACCTGCAATCCTGTGTCCAGTTTGGGGCTCCCCAGTTCAAGAGAGACAGAGACCTGCTGGAGAGAGTCCAACAGAGAGCCATGAGAATGATATGGGGACTTGAGCATCTCCCATGTGAAGGGAGACTGAGAGCCCTGGGGCTGTTTAGTCTTGAGAAGAGAAAGCTGAGAGGGGATCTGATCAATGTGTATCAATAGCTGAGGGGTGGGTGCCAAGTGGAGGGGGCCAAGCTCTTTTGGGTGGTGTGCACTAATAAGACAAGAAACAGCAGGCTCAAGCTTGAGCATAGAAGATTTCACCTCACCGTGAGGAGAAACTTCTTTCCAGTGAGGGTGACAGAGCCCTGGAGCAGGCTGCCCAGAGAGGTTGTGGAGTCTCCTTCTCTGGAGACTTTCCAAACCCACCTGGATGCATTCCTGTGAGAACCACCCTAAGTGATCCTCCTCTGGCAGCTGGGTCTGTGGCACTGTGTTGGGTGCTTGAAATCAGACATGATTGAAAGAATATTGCTATGGTGGAACCTTAAAACGCCTCCCCTGTCATTGTGGAACAATGGATAGTTCAGATTAGTAATGGCTGTGGGTTCTTCACAACATCTGGTGTTTCAGCAAGCAGCTGAAATGCTTTGTTGACATCACAGCTGGTTCAAAGGAAACTACTTTGTTGTTTTCTTGAGCAAAGAGATGAATGCTGTCACTACCACTCATTACTGGAAGATGGACTGCTTTTGCCTAGTGCCCAGAGCCAGTCTCTTTCAAACTTGCTTCCCAGCAAGTGCTGAATGTTGAGGCTGCAAATGCCTTGTTCAGGCTTCAGAGATTAAACTGTGGTTAGATGGCATAGCTAGGATGATGGTGATGGTGTTCCAGGTTAAGCTGCATGCCAGTGCTAAGAGCCATTACTGGTTTCTCACCGTTTGGGGTTGATCTCACACAACTGATCATTAAAACAACCCCCCCAAGCTCTTATGGTGACTTTGTAGGGTAGACTTCCTACTCATTCTTCATGGTGTGGTTGGTTTGGCATCATGGTATCACAGTACATCAGAGGTTGGAAGGGACCTCCAGAGATCATCCAGTCCAACCCCCCTGCCAGAGCAGGATCACCCAGGGTGGTTCTCACAGGAATGCATCCAGGTGGGTTTGGAAAGTCTCCAGAGAAGGAGACTCCACAACCTCTCTGGGCAGCCTGCTCCAGGGCTCTGTCACCCTCACTATAAAGCAGTTTCTCCTCACGGTGAGGTGAAATCTTTTATGTTCAAGCTAGAGCCTGTTGTTTCGTGTCTTATTAGTGCACAGCAGAGTCTGCACACCACTTTAGTCAGACTAAAGAAATGCAGACTCTGGATTCAGAGCTCCCTTTGATTTTTTGGGGTTCCCCCCCTTAGTTTTGATCCAATCTTATTTATGTTCAAGGACATTTTCTAAAGCTGTAGGAGATATATGCATTTTCCCTTGCACAATGCAATGCCCTAAGTTCAACTCTTTAACAAGCTCTGAATAGTGTTATTACACCATGTGTCCAAACAGAACAGCAGCTGGCAGCCTGTGATGTGCCAGACGTTTCATTTGAGGGAGTTAATCTGCTTTGTCTTTTAATATCTTCAGTGCTCTCTCAGTTTGTCTCCTGCTTGTCCTTGCACCTCCTCTCCCTGATAACTCCCCCTCCTTGGATTTACATGACGTGACATAAAGGAAAATGAAACTGTGTTCCCAGGTTAGAACCTGCTGCACGTCTCACTAGCAGTTAAATAGACCACTAATGGTTTAACAAAAGGGAACATTTGGTGCTAAACTGAGGTCTTTTAGCCTGGAGAAGAGGAGGCTCAGGGGGGACCTTCTTGCTCTCTACAACTACCTGAAGGGGAGGTTGTAGCCAGGTGGGGGTTGGTCTCTTCTCCCAGGCAGCCAGCACCAGAACAAGAGGACACAGTCTCAAGCTGTGCCAGGGGAGGTTTAGGCCGAATGTTAGGAAGAAATTCTTCCCAGAAAGAGAGATTGGCCACTGGAATGTGCTGCCCAGGGAGGTGGTGGAGTCACCAGCACTGGAGGTGTTTAGGAAGAGACTGGATGGGGTGCTTGGTGCCATGGTTTAGTTGATGAGATGGTGTTGGATGATAGGTTGGACTCGATGATCTCCAAGGTCTTTTCCAACCTGGTTAATTCTGTAATCTCCAGGGATGGGGCCTCAGCCTCCTCCCCAGGCAACCTGTTCCAGAATGTGCTGCCCGGGGAGGTGGCAGAGTCCCTGTCCCTGGAGGTGTTCAAAAACTATTGGATGTGGCACTTGAAGCCATGGTTTAGTTGTCATGAGGTGTTGGGTGATAGGTAACAGGTAGGACTTGATGATCCCTGAGGTCTTTTCCAACCTGATTAATTCTGTATTCTGTCTTATTCTTGATGGGGTGCTTGGCTGAATGGTTTAGTTGTTTAGGTGGGTTGGATTGGTTGATAGGTTGGACACGATGATCTTGCAGGTCTCTTTCAACCTGGTGTATTGTATTGTATTATTGTATTATTGTATTCAAATGCCTTATTCAAGCAAAGTGTTCTCCTTGAACATTGCTGTTTGGAAAAAAACTGAAGGGTTGGAGAGCCAGCAGATCATTCTTTGATGAATTCCAAGACACCTTGTGAAGGGGAGGTGTGAAATAAAGCAAAGTCATTTATGTGGGCAAAAGGGCACGATGCTGACAGAAGGGAGTGCCTGCCAATAAAAAGAAGAAATCCATGACTGATCATGAGTTAACTTGCTCTGCCACAAGGAAGCACAGAGTCCACTATCTGGACAGGTGGCATCTGAATTCATCCGATGCCAAATTAGCACCGAGGAGAGAGATTTACTGTTGGATGCGATCACCGTGGCACCACCTGTTGCACCCTGCAACAAGTTCTTCTTCTAAATACACTAGCAAGAAAAAACTGTTAGAGGCTTCCTGGACTATCCCTCCTTACTGCAGAGGGGGGTTGGACTAGATGGCTTTTGGAGGTCCCTTCCAACCCAGATCATTCTATGATTCTGTGATTCTATGAGTCTCTAATTCTAGGGTTCTAGGATTCTATGAGTCTCTGATTCTATGAGTCTCTAATTCTAGGGCTCTAGGATTCTATGAGTCCATGATTCTATGAGTCTCTAATTCTAGGGTTCTATAATTCTATCAGTGTCTAATTCTGTGATTCTATCAGTGTCTAATTCTGTGATTCTATGAGTCTCTAATTCTGTGATTCTATGAGTCTCTAATTCTATGATTCTATGGTTCTATGATTCTAGGATTCTATGGTTCTATGATTCTAGGATTCTATGAGTCTCTAATCATAGAATCAATAAGGTTGGAAAAGACCTCAGAGATCATCAAGTCCAACCTGTCACCCAACACCTCGTGACTACTAGACCATGGCTCCAAGTGCCACAGCCATCCCCTGCTTGAACACCTCCAGGATGGTGACTCCACCACCTCCCTGGGCAGCACATTCCAATGGCTAACAACTCTCTCTGGGAAGAACTTTCCCCTCACCTCCAGCCTAAACTTCCCCTGCTGCAGCTTGAGTCTGTGTCCTCTTGTTCTGGTGCTTGTTGCCTGGGAGGTTCTATGATTCTTTGATTCTATAATTCTAGGATTCTAGGATTCTATGAGTATAATTCTTTGATTCTATGATTCTAGGATTCTCTAATTCCATGGTTCTATGATTCTATAATTCTGTCATAGAATCAATAAGGTTGGAAGAGACCTCAAGGATCATCAAATCCAACATGTCACCCAACACCTCATGACAACTAAACCATGGCACCAACTGCCACATCCAATCCCTTTTTGAACACTTCCAGGGATGGTGAGCCCACCACCTCCCTGGGCAGCACATTCCAATGGCTATGAGTCTATAATTCTAGGATGCTATGAGTCTATGATTCTGTGAGCCTCTAACTCTATGATTCTTTGATTCTACAGTTCAAGGATTCTATAAGTCTATGGTTTTATGATTCTAGGATCCTATAATTGTCTGGTTTTATGATTCTATAACTCTAGGATTGTATAATTCTATGGGTCTATGATTCTTTGAGCCTCTAATTCTATGATTCTTTGATTCTCTAATTCTATGATTATTTGATTCTCTAGTTCTATGGTTCTATGATTCTATGATGATTCTATAATTCTATGATTCTGTGATTCTTTGATTCTTTGATTCTTTAATCCCATGATTCTATGATTCTAGGATCCTACAATTCTAGGATTCTATGAGTCTCCAATTCTGTGATTATTTGATTCTATAACTCCATGATTCTAGGATTCTATAATTGTAGGATTCTGTGGGTCTCTAATTCTGTGATTCTTTGATTCTATGACGTTATGATTCCATCATTTATTCTACCTGCTTCACTCTTCCCCCCACCCCCTTACCCCTTTCCTCTTCTTTAGGCTGTTTTCCAAGACGAGTGCAAGTTCAAAGAGACCTTGCTGCCCAACAACTACAACGCCTACGAGTCGAATGCTTACTGTGGTGCTTACATAGCCCTCAGCAAACACGGGAGAGTGAAGAGAGGAAACAAAGTTTCTCCTGCTATGACGGTGACCCACTTTTTACCCAGAATATGAACAGGGGCAAAGCAGAAGATTAAACCCCAGGGAAAAAAAAAGGAAAACAGCAACCCACCAACAAACTGATTCATTTTGCACATGGGAATAACCCCCCCAGGTAAAGTATTTATGCTGTTCATTGGAAAAGAATTACGATAATGATAATTCTCTCTAGATATATATTTGTATAGGTGTATATTTGGGTAAAAGTCTTTGTCCTAGATCGATCACGTAGCACGTGTAACATGATGCTGCTTCTCTTGTGCTCTGTACCGATTTCACACGGCCGTGTGCCTCCTTTGGTGCTGAACAGAGTAAAAACGCAAGCTGGAGTGCAGAGGAAGCGTTTGGAAGTCAAGGAATGGCTGTGGGCGATCATCTCTAAGTGATCAGAGGTTATTTATGAAACAACAGTGATTACCTCAGACAATAACCTTCCATCATGAGCTGTTTACATGCCATGGGCCAAATCACCAGACGACTTTGCTTCGCCGGAGCTTCAAGCGGTTCACTCGATCTGAATAGCTGCCCGCACCTCCCCCTTCTGCACAGTGTCCCTTCCTGTCTTGTAAAATCCTCAGTCTGTTTGGATCCTGAGGGTGCCCATCTGCATTGCCACACACAGGAGGCTTAGTTTGGACGTGGGGAAATCTGTCTTCACTGAAGGGGGTGTCAAGCCCTGGAAGAGACTGCCCAGGGCAGCGGTGGAGTCACCATCCCCAGAGGGATCGATTGAAAAGTGGTGTAGATGATTCGCTACAGGACATGGTGTAGTGGTGGACTTGGTAGTGCTGGCTTAATGGTTGGACTTGCTGATCTGAAAGGTCTCTTCCAACCAAAACGATGCTGTGATTCTACACAAGCAAACTGCCTACCCCCAGAGCCCCTCTGTCTCTGAAGAGACTCCCCAGGATCTTGTCCCACAGGGACTTGTTGGCAAAACGAAGACCTACAATCCATTTCACTTTGGAAGGGCTGCAGGATGAAGTGCAAATGTGTCCCAAATGCAAGATGGATTTGGAGCTGAGGGTGTTGAATGATGTTTTGTGAGCTTAGTTTAGACCCCACTCAAATATAGATGTGTACATCTTTAATATAAATACCTGTACATGTATATATATAGACATGGGATGTGTGAGTGTGTATCTATGTCATTACATGCTTCTGAAGGAATCAATCATCCCAGTCTCTAGATAGATGGTCCAGGTGCCTTCATATGCTTACACACAGAAAAAAAACCCCATAAATCTTTAAGGGCACTTCATTTCATTTAGGCTGAACCTTGTTAATCTCCAAGAAGCAGAAACTGGACTGCAGGATACATTTTATAAAAGGTGTGGAGTCCATGAAAGCTTCCAGCAAAAGGCTATGGCAGAAAACTTCTCTGTTTTGAATGGAAAGCATATTTGGTTCTTCTCTATCATAGGTCATTGAAGTACTGTGTCCAGTTCTGGGCCCCTCAGTTTAGGAAAGATGTTGAGTTGCTGGAAGGTGTCCAGAGAAGGGCAACAAAGCTGGGGAGGGGTTTGGAGCACAGCCCTGTGAGGAGAGGCTGAGGGAGCTGGGGTTGCTTAGGCTGGAGAAGAGGAGGCTCAGGGGAGACCTCCTTGCTGTTTACAGCTCCCTGAAGGGAGGTTGTAGCCAGGTGGGGGCTGGTCTCTTCTCCCAGGCAAGCAGCACCAGAACAAGAGGACACAGTCTCAAGCTGCAGCAGGGGAGGTTTAGGCTGGATGTTAGGAAGAAGTTCTTCCCCGAAAGAGAGACTGGCCATAGGAATGTGCTGCCCAGGGAGGTGGTGGAGTCACCATCACTGGAAGTGCTTAGGAGGAGACTGGATGAGGCACTTGGTTGCATGGTTTCGTTGACTAGGTGGTGTTGGGGGATAGGTTGGACTTGACGATCTCAAAGGTCTTTTCCAACCTGGTTAATTCTATTCTATTCTAGTCTAGTCTAGTCTAGTCTAGTTTAGTCTAGTCTATTCCATTCTAGTCTATTCTTTCTATTCCATTCTAGTCTATTCTTTCTATTCTATTCTAACTGAGGTCTGAAGGACGGCGAAAGCAGGAGGCTAGACAAGCATGCCTTCCCGAGTTGGGACACAGGAATTTGTGCCATAATTCCAAATTCTGCCCCTTGCAAAGCAGCACTCCAAAGGCAGCACGGCAAGCTGTGTGAAACACTCTCCAAAGCTCTCCTAGAAGCCATAAAAAAAACCCCTAGCACATGACATTGCCTTACTATTTTGAAGACCTTCTTTTCCAGTTCACCAATGAAGCTTACATTCTCTCTGCCTTTGAAAGAGTATTTTAAGCGGCCCTAAGTTCAGAGCCACTATAAATGGCAGTTACCAGAAGCCTTGGGATTCCTGCATTGATGGCCTGCTCCTAAACTTGAAACTAGATTCAATGCAATGTCAGAGCAGGAACATTTTCAGCATAGATGGACCATGCTGCTGCAGAACTGAACATCTGAGTGCAAGATAATCTCCCATGGCCAGCCACAATGTGGCTGTGTCCAGCCTTGACATGCCATTCTATTTGCAGGGGGTATCTATTCAGGATGAATTTGAGCCTTCTGACATGGAGAAAAGAGAAAACCAACCACCACTCTCAGGGCCAGATCCTCAGTTGGACTAAACCAGCCTAGTAAGACTGTCAGCTTTAGAGATGCAGAAGATCTGGCCTGAAGATCATGCCTACATGGAAGGATCTACAGCCATGCTTTCTGAATCATTGTCAAGGCAGTTGTTTTGTGAACAAGATCCAGGTTCCCATCCCCTTTGGTGTGATTTGTACTTGGAACTTCCTTTGCTCCAACGTGGTCACAGTAGACATGAATAGAACATGCTCATAACGGGATGATGCTCATAGTGCACAAAGAGGATGCTTTGGATATCATAAAGGAAGGAATTAATCTTCATTTTCTGGTCTTGTAGTACGTAGAGAGAAGCCAAGTGGGCACACTTTGCTCTCCTACAACATGTGCAGCAGTTTGCTTTGGAAATAATTGCCTTTTAAGAGAAAAAGCAGGATGGTTTGAGTGGGGGAGAGTGGATCAGAGAAAGCTTTGGAGGATAACTGTGTCCAGTTCTGGAGCCCCTATTACAGGAAGGATCTGGAGGTGCAGAGAAGGGCCACAAGGATGATCAGAGGGCTGGAGCTCCTCTCCTGTGGGGACAGGCTGAGAGAGTTGGGGTTGTTCAGTCTGGAGAAGGCTCCCAGGAGACCTTCTTGTCGCCTTCCATTATCTGAAGGGGGCTACAAGAAAGCTGGGGAGGGACTTTCTAGGGTGTCAGGGAGTGATAGGACTAGGGGAAATGGAGCAAAACTAGAAGTGAGAAGATTCCTATTGGATGTTAGGAAGAAGTTCTTCCCCATGAAGGTGGTGAGACACTGGCACAGGTTGCCCAGGGAGGTGGTGGAAGCCTCATCCCTGGAGGTTTGAAGGCCAGGCTGGATGTGGCTGTGAGCAACCTGCTCTAGTGTAAGGTGTCCATGCCCATGGCAGGGGGGTTGGATCCAGATGATCCTTGAGGTCCCTTCTAATCCTAACAATGCTATGATTCTATGATTCTGATATGAGTTGCATTGGTCTAGAGTCCTAGAAGGACAAATAGAAAGCCTACAGCTGTGCTGCAATACATTAGATGGCAACCTGTATCCTTGTGTCATATTCTGAATTGTCCTTGAAATTAAGCTTGAAGAAGGATGTAAGAGTCTGTGGGTGTAGAAGAAATCCTAGTTTGAATGCTGACACACAAGTTTGTTTCTGATTACAGCTTAAACCAGAGTCCTTAGGACAGGATGAAGTATGCTCACTCTTAAACACTTACTGGTGTCAGTAGAAAGAAATTATGGAGTAGCTGGCATAAAAGGTGAGAATCAGACTCACTGATTCTGTTTTGCACCTATTGGCCAACAGTGAGAACAAAGCCTCAAGAAGTCTGTTTGGATGCAGCCTGCTGGGCTGAGCTTGTCCTTAAGAACCACGGATCCTTGTGGAGGCAGATGTGGTGGCCTCTGGAAAGCCCCACACGTCACTCTGCTGAGCTGCTCTTTACACCACTGCGTTCTCTCGTTACATAGCAGTGCCAGCCAGATCAATACCAAAGTTCAGTCTTAAGCTGTGTAGTCTGGAGCAGAGAAGACTGAGAGGGGATCTTATCAATGTCTATAAACATCTGAAGGGTGGGTGTCAAGATGAAGGGGCCAGGCTCTTTTTGGTGGTGCTCAGTGGTAGGATGAGGAACAGCAGGTACAAGATAGAGCACAGGAGGTTTCACCTCAACATGAGGAGACAGTTCTTTAGGGTGGGGGTGACAGAGCACTGGAACAGGCTGCCCAGAGTGATTGTGAAGTTTTCATCTCTGGAGACTTTCAAAACCCAACTGCATGCATTCCTGCCCTGGGTGACCCTGCTTTGGCAGGGGTTGGACTGGATGATCTTTCAAAGTCCCTTCCAAACCCTAACATCCTGTGATTCTGTGGAGTCAACATTGAAATCAAAAAAGGTCTCTCAGTGGCAGGAATCCTGTCTGATACTAAAGCAAAGTGACAATGACGGCACTGCCAGGAGGGAAAACTGTGGCAGGAAACCCTTCCAGCACGAATAGCACAGCACTGAAGTGTTGTGGAGCTTTAGACTAGTTGGATATGAGGTTTTGACAGAGGTGCTTCTTAAATCATCACGTGGCTACTTTCAAGAGAGGAGTTCAGGCACCTGTGGACACATTGCTGTGGATGTGCAAGCAGTCTAGGGGCAGCTCACTGGCATGGGTGGCATTGGTGGCATTGGTGGCATTGGTGGCATTGGTGGCAGTGTCCAAGAAGTTAAGCAGCTTGCCTGGGAAATTGCCTGATCTTGTGCCTCAAGCTTGATTAATTCCACCTCCTCCTCAGGCCATTATCACCTATATGAGAGAAAGAGGGTTTAGGAAGCCCACCACTCACTTTGCAGGGTAAATCTGTTGAGCTGGCACAGAGGGAAAACAAAAACCCCCAACCCTTTGTAAAGTGAATGTACACAAAAGGGAGGCTATGGAGTGACCATGGGCATAGGCTGGCAAACCCTCCAGAACACTTTCCTCAAAAGAATAGCTCCATGGATTTGTGACAGCATAATGAAGACTCATGAGGGCAAAGGGTTTCCCCAAATCAGGGTCAATTAGGCACCTTTGGAAGTGTATCTCATCTGAGTGTGTTTTAACATGGAGGCCCAAAATGGGCTACAAGCTTTAGGAGCATTGCTGGGAGCGTTCCACTCCAGCCTGCCTGCTCCATGCTTTGACCATCAGATTCTCCTGAGGAGCTGCCTGCCTGTTGTTCAAGTTTTCTTCTTCCACAGTCCAATCCCACAGTCATTGAGGAGCTAATTCTCCTTGGTTTGCAAAGAGTCTTGACTGGAACTGAGTCATGTTCTTCAATAACCTAACCTGCCCCAAACATGCAGAGATGCAGACAACCAGAGAGTGGAAAAGCAGAGTAAATATTTGTATACCTGTTTACCTCAATAGCTATTTCAATTCCAGGATTCTATTTTGCACAGTAAAATGGTGCCAAAGTTCTCTCTCTTTTTAAAAGTAATTTATTGTATTGGATTTGGTTTTATTATATTTATTATTTCTTGAATTTTAATTTTTATTTAAATTATTTTACTTTATTTTACTCATTTTGCTCCTTTTATTTCACTTTATTTTGTTTATTTTCTTTTAGTTTATTTTATTTATTTTACTCATTTTATTTCACTTTATTTAGTTTATTTTCTTTTAGTTTATTTTATTTATTTTACTCAATTTATTTCACTTTATTTTGTTTATTTTCTTGGAGTTTATTTTATTTATTTTGCTCATTTTATTTCACTTTATTTTATTTTACTTTATTTATTTTACTAATTTAATTTTTAATTTATTTTACTTAGCTTATTTTACTTATTTTATTTATTTTATTTTATTTTTTTATTTTATTTTATTTTATTTTATTTTGTTTTATTTTTATTTTATTTATTTTATTTTATTTTAATTTTATTTTATTTTATTTTATTTTATTTTATTTTTTTATTTATTTTATTTTATTTTATTTTATTTTATTTTATTTTATTTTTATTATGTTTTGTTTTGCTTTGTTTTATTTTATTTGTTTTGCTTTGCTTTGCTTTGCTTTGTTTTACTTTGATTTATTTTAATCCTTTTGCCCATTTTATTTTATGTGAATGTCATTTAATTGATTTTCCTTTGTTGTTTTGTCTTCAGGGAATCATAGAATTTTATGATTCCCTGACAACAAAATGATAAAATCATAGAATTCTATGCAAATGAAATAATGAAATCACTGAATGCTGTGATTCTATGAAAACAAAGTAATGTAATCAAATCAAAAGGCATTAAAATAAAAGATATGAAATGTTTTATTTCATTTCACTTCACTATTTTATTTACTTAGTTTTCTGTATTATTTTATTACATTTTATTTAGTTTTTTATTATTTCATTTAATTTAATTTATTCTATTTTATTTTAGATTAATTTAGTTTATATTAATTTATTTTATATTATTTTAATTTATTTTATTTTATTTTATTTAAATTAAATTTAATTTATTTTATTTAAATTTAATTTAATTTAATTTAATTTAATTTAATTTAAATTTAATTTATTATTTTAGTTAATTTTAGTTCCTTTTATTTTGTTTTGTTTCACTTTTATCTCATTGATTTTTCATTTTATTTCATTTTATTTCATTTCTCATTTTTTTAATTTCTCATTTTATTTTTAAATTTAATTTGTTATTTTATTGTATTATTTATTTTATTGTATTTTTATTTTAGTTATTGTACTCTTCCATTTAATTTTATTTAATTTTTCATTTTATTAAATTTTTCATTTTATTATTTATTTTATTTTATTTTATTTTATTTTTTATTTTATTCCATTTTTATTGTATTATTTTATGTATTTTCTTTCATTTAATTTAAATTTTATTTTATTTCTTTCATTTTATTAATTGTATTAATATATTTAATTTTGTTTTATTATTTTTATCTTTCATTTTTATTTCATTTTATTTCTTCCATTTTATTTATCATAGCATTTAATTTAATTTCATCTTATTATTTTATTTATTCAATTTCACTTCATCTTTCTTTTATTTTATTTCCATATATTCATTGTACTATTCTATTTCATTCTATTTTATTATTTCATTTATTTCATTTCACTTCATGTTTATTTTTTCTTTCATTTTATTTCTTGCATTATTTTCTTTCATTTTATTTCTTGCATTATTTTCTTTCATTTTCTATCTTTTACTATTTTATTTCATTTTATTCCATTTAATTTCTTTTATCATTTAATTTAATTTAATTTAATTTAATTTAATTTCTTTTATTATTTTATTTACTTTCATTTTATTTATGTCATTATTTTATTTCATTTTCTTTCATTTTCTATCATTTACTATTTTATTTCATTTTATTCCATTTAATTTCTTTTATTATTCTATTTCTTTTCTTTTCTTTTTCTTTTCTTTTCTTTTCTTTTCTTTTCTTTTCTTTTCTTTTCTTTTCTTTT
>CM037632.1:6018965-6048906 GCA_015227895.2 Colaptes auratus | reverse complement strand
TGTTTTTTTCTTTTTGAGTTTCACAACCACATGAGCTCAGTGAGAAGGAACAGGCTGAGATGGCAAGGAGAACAGCCAATCCCGTTATATTTGTCTTTCTTATTACTGACTTGCCATGTTAAATATGGAAAATTATATTTGGCTAGGAGGAGGCTGAGAAAGGGAACAGATGGCCACCAAAAAGAATACTAGAGCAGCTAATAGTCACTGGCATATTTCCGGGGTAAAAGCTGAAATCTGAAGCCAAGCAGAAGCCTTCTCCAGTTATTTATTTATTTCCACCACCGCCACCACCCTGATCAGGGGACTGTGGATGCAAGTGATCCTGCTATGCTCTGACTAGATGAAGGTGGGATCCCTGAGATGCCTTCTCTGAATGGAATAAACAGCTTCCATCCTGCAGTTAACAGCCCTTGCAGTTATGCTGACAGAAATAGTTGACAAGGTGGGGAAAATGTCTCTGTTGCTGCTGCGCTTCCCGTGAGCGAGAGTCCGTTTGCTGTGGCTTCTTTGATGTGCTGCATGCTTTGGTGTTTTCTCTGTGTCTTGCTAGAGGCTTTGATCAGCTCTGAGGGCAGAGAGGAGAGAAGTGACCACTTCCACGAGGAGGCAATGTAGTCTGCTTGGAGTTATGAAGCTGTGCATTTAATAACCTCTAAAACTCCCATGCATTTCGGAGTTCTCTGCTTAAAAGGGTACTGGAGGGAGGGGGGGAAAAAGAGAAATAAGAAGGCATTTGGGGAATTAGGAAGATGTGTCAGAGTTGCTGGTTTTTTGCAGGATGTTGTATGCTCAGTGCCTAAAACTGTAGGCTGCAGGTTAGGTGGTGAATGAGGACGTTGCTCTGGTTCTTGAGGGATACCAGCAAGGTAACACAGGATTTGAAGGGCTGGGAGAGCAGGAGATGATAATCTGAGAATGAAGTGCAACAATTGGTGCTGCAGGGCAGGCTCACTGCTCTCTAAGTAGGACAGGCAGGAGTGAAATGGAATGGAATAGTAACAGCTGATGGAGTTTCTGCCTCAAATACACCTGCCAGAATGAAACCAGTCACAACAGCTCAGCTGGAGATCCCACACTAGGTGTGCAGGATTTTGCTAGAGCAGCCAGCTGGTGGATCATCTGGATCAAGATCATCAAATAAGTCACTGTGGGGACTAACAGATCAATCCACATGCTCCCCATTTAGCCATCAGTAGCCACAGATCCATTTTTTTTCCCCCCCCCAGATGAAAGATGAGGCTGTTTAACTGCTGGAGGTAATGTTATGAGGATTGATTATTGATTGATTTTAAGGGTGGGGGGTGTGTGTGTGTGTGTGGTGAATCAGTTCCCCGAACAGCACTGAAGGACTGTAAGCCCTTGCTCAGTAGGTTATGAGAAAGAGAAATGAAAGGAATGACACATTTCCCTGATGAAGTATAGGCAGAGATTTGGGCTGATAGACTGCATTTGATTTTTTAGGGTGTAAAATCTAAGGTGTTAATTTATGCCCAGTCCATGGAAATCAAACAGACTCCAGATGCTGGCAGGACGTCTTAGAGCTTATTTAGCTGCTTCCTTAGCTCTTTCTGGATTTTAAAGACATTGTGTGAGCAGTTCAGGCTCTGTTAGCAAATACAGCACAGTTTGGAGTTTAGGTTTAGTAATATCAACATCACTGCATAGCATTTGAAAGAAGTACTGCTAAGAAATATATGAACAAATAGAATAACCATTTTAGAGTGAAAGCTGCAGGCTGCAAAGGCATGGTCAGGACTTCATGATCTCAGAGGTCTATTCCAGCCTCAATAACAATGTGATTTCTGTTTGAAGTCCACTGTTTCTCTGGTTTTCAGTGATAGCTCTTTCATCCCTTCCAGAAACTGCAAAAAATGAAGCTAGCTGGGAGGAAAGTATAGTTGAAGTGTGTCTGTGTGTGTGAAAACCAACTATGCACTAAAATTCATACTTATTAAAAGCTGGGTTGTTATATCACCCTCCAAGTAAAGAAGATCCTCCTCAGGTTGAGGTAGCACAGGAGGTTGCACCTCAGTGTGAGGAGGAACTTCCTTACTGTGAGGGTCACGGAGCACTGGAGCAGGCTGCCTGGAGAGGTTGTGGAGTCTCCTCTGGAAACTTCCCAGACTCATCTGGATACATCCCTGTGCAAGCTGAGCTAGGCTCTGTGGTCCTGCTCTGGCAGGGGGGTTGGGCTCAATGATCTTCGGAGCTCCCTTCCAACCTCTAACATCCTCTGATCCTGTGATCAAGTTAGGAATGTGGGTCCAGACTCACCTTCATCGCTGATGTGATTCACTATGGAAATCCAGGCTATGTCGTTGGCATGTGAAGGGTTTGTCTGTAAAAATACTCTGGCTCTGGGTTTTCCACACTTCATCAGTGCAAATGTACACTGAAGAATAGTGACAACAAGGATGTTTGGTGCACTGGGCAAAGTGTATCATGCTTCAGGACATTCATATGTAGGATGCAATAATCCAGTAGTCCTGTTCTTAGGGCCTTTTGTTGAGGTGACTCAGGGGATGTTTTGGATTTGCAGCACATGATCCATTATTCCTTACCTACCTGAAGGGAGGTTGTAGCCAGGTGGGGGTTGGTCTCTTCTCCCAGGCACCCAACACCAGAATAAGAGGACACAAGAGGTCTCAAGCTGCACCAGGGAGGTGTAAGCTGGATGTTAGGAAGAAGTTCTTCATAGAAAGAGAGATTGGCCATTGGAATGTGCTGCCCAGGGAGGGGTGTGGGGTCACCATCCCTGGGGAGGTGTTTAGGAAGAGGCTGGATGGGGTGCTTGGTGCCATGGTTTAGTTGACTAGATGGTGTTGGATGATAGATTGGACTTGATGATGTTGAAGGTCTTTTCCAACTTGATCTATTCTATTCTATTCAATTCTATTCTATTCTATTCTATTCTATTCTATTCTATTCTATTCTATTCTATTCCTATTCTATTCTATTTCTATTCTATTCTATCCCCAGCCAGCTGACCTTCAATTCCAAAGAAGAGAATTATGTTGTCCTGCAAAGAAAGGTCTTAGTACCTTTACTTTTCCTACTGTTCTCCTATGCTCCACAGGCAGCCATGACTTTTCCTCTCAAACTGTACTCAATTAGCATAATATGAGGATGGTTAGGGGACTTGAGCATCTCCCCTGTGAAGAGAGACTGAGAACCTTGGGGCTGTTGAGTCTCGAGAAAACTAAGAGTCAATCTGATCAATGTCTGTCAATATCTGAGGGGTGGGTGTCAAGTGGAGGGGGCCAAGCTCTTTGCAGTGGTGCACAGTAATAAGACAAGGAACAACAGGTTCAAGCTTGAACATAGAAGATTTCACCTCACCATGAGGAGAAATTTGTTTCCAGGGAGGGTGACAGAGCACTGAACAGGCTGCCCAGAGAGGTTGTGGAGTCTCCTTCTCTGGAGACTTTCAAGCCCTACCTGGATGCATTCCTGTGTGGACTACCCTGGGTGATCCTGCTCTGGCAGGGGGGTTGGACTGGGTGATCTCTGGAGGTCCCTTCCAACCTTCAACCTTCTGTGATTCTGTAATCCCAGAGCTGTTCTCATCTTTTCCTGATTCTGAAATTTACACTTTAAGTTTGCACAAGGACTTATTTAATTGTGCTCTTTTTTTCCCCCCTCCTGATTTTTCAAGTGAAAAGGAAGGGAAAACACATGCCATGGACACCAACAGCCATGGACACTAACAGCACAGTTGCCCATGGGCAGTTTCTACCTGATCTGCCCAGCTTTAATGGTGTCTTCGTTTGCTGAAGGGCAAATGAAGTACCCCTCCTATGAGAACAGGCTGAGAGGGTTGGGGCTGTTCAGTCTGTAGAAGAGAAGGCTCTGAGGTGACCTTATTGTGGCCTTCCAGTATCTGAAGGGGGCTACATGAAAGCTGGGGGCAGGGGGACTCTTCAGGGTGTCAAGTAGTGATAGGACTGGGGGGAATGGAACAAAACTAGAAATGGGTAAATTCAGATTGAGTGTTAGGAAGAAGTTCTTCACTATGAGAGTGGTGACTGGCACAGGTTGCCCAGGGAGGTGGTGGGAGCCTCATCCCTGGAGGTTTTTAAGGCCAGGCTGGATGTGGCTGTGAACAACCTGCTCTAGTGTGAGGTGACCCTGCCCATGGCAGGGGGTTTGGAACTGGATGATCCTTGAGGTCCCTTCTAAGCCTGACAGTTCTGTGATGCTGTGAATAAAGGGCCTAACAAGGAGCTGCCATAGCTGGCAGCAGTAGCTGCTTGGCTCACAACAGAATAGAATTAACCAGGTTGGGAGAGACCTTTGAGATGATCTATCTTGTGAGGCAGTTTAAAGCAATCTTTCCAAGCAGACTCACTATTGGCTTTTGAGGGCATATTCAGGGATGGCAACGGCCTCCCCCTTCCCTTCCACTGAGCACATGGGCTGACCAAGCATGCTGAGAAGCACAATAGGCAAAAGGAGCTGTCTCTGCACCTGCTCACAAAACAGCTGTCAGGCTGGGAGAAGCACAGGGTGTTTTCAGCAGTCTTTGTGGTCCTCCCTCGTACACTATATTGGCACAGGCATGGCCACAAAGAAAAGAGCTTGGAAACCACACAGAGATTCCAGGATTGGGTTTCTTTTTTGATTAGAGCTTCATTTCATTTTTTGCAGACTTCCCATGTGGATGCATTTTCTCAGTCTCAGCTGACTGTTCAAGAGAGAGATCATCTGGGACCTAACAGAGTCTTCCATCAGGTATGTGACTCTTCAGCTGACTTTGAAAAATACCTGGATGCTTGTTTCCTAAGAGGTCCCCTATAATGCATGAATCTGAGCAGGGAGAAGTCATTTATTCCCTGCCCTCTTTCATTTCCCCTGCAGCATGAATGGGTCTCCCAGATGCTTGCAAGTGTTTTGGCTATGCTAGCTGTTCGGTAGAATTTGAGTCATTTCTGTCTACCTGCTTTTGTTTCTTGAAGTTTCCATGAATCTCAGGTCTAAGCTCATGAAGACTTTTTTCATAGTTTCATAGTTTCAGTTAGGGTTGGAAGGGACCACAAGGATCATCTAGTTCCAACCCCCCTGCCATGGGCAGGGACACCCTACACTAGATCAGGCTGGCCACAGCACTGGAAAAGAAAACTTACTCAGTCATAGAATCATAGTATCATAGCCTGGAGAAGAGGAGGCTCAGGGGAGACCTTATTGCTCTCTACAACTACCTGAAGGGAGGTTGTAGCTAGGTGGGGCTTGGTCTCTTCTCCCAGGCAACCAGCACCACAACAAGAGGACACAGTCTCAAGCTGTGCCAGGGGAAGTTTAGGCTGGAGGTGAGGAGAAAGTTCTTCACTGAGAGAGTTGTTAGCCTTTGGAATGTGGTGCCCAGGGAGGTGGTGGAGTCACCATCCCTGGAGGTGTTCAAGAGGGGATTGGATGTGGGCACTTGGTGTCATGGTTCAGTCATGAGGTCTGTGGTGACAGGCTGGACTTGATGATCTCTGAGGTCTCTTCCAACCCTGGTGATTCGGTAATAAGGTTGGAAAAGACCTCAGTCAAGTCACTCAGCTTGAGAGCTTTGTGTCTTTGCTTTTTGAGAATAGATCAAACCTCTCCTTTGTGTCAAAAGCTTGACAACCATATTTCTACCCCTTCCTGATGACAATAATTTCCCAAGGATGTGCATGGACTGTAGCCTTAACGCTCTAGCCCTTGTTCTGCATTTGGCAGTGCACAGTTGATCTATTTCAGAGCTGTTTCCAAACGTTTTTTTGTTGTTTGCCAAAGAGTCAACCTCGACAATTTTCTTTGCTGCTAAGAGTGTGGTTTCCAGCAGTTCAGATAACAAAGAAGATCAGAAGTTCAAACATTCACAAACCCACCTCCTCCAACGACTGGCTTCAAAGAATGAGTGACGTAGAGATGTTTTGCAGTTAACAAAGAGGAGAGGGCTAAAGAAGGGCTTAATAGTCCTGGAGGTTTCCAGCTGATGTAAGCATTTCTTTTTTTCAGTGAAGCTGGCACAGAGCTTGCCCTTTCCTCACTAATGAGTAGTGCAACAAAGGGGCCTGGTCAAGGTGATCTCCATTAGAAATGAGGGGGAAGGAAATAACGAGAAACCAGTACAAGGAAGACCCTCCCACTGTCTCCACCCAGGGTGTTTGGCAGCAGTCCAGTCTCAATCTCTCTTCTTCCACTGGAAATAGCTAATGATGTTGCCTGCCAATTCATGCCTGCTTATTACACAGAATCCCAGAATTTCAGGGGCTGGAAGGGACCTTGAAAGCTCATCCAGTCCAACCCCCCCTGCCAGAGCAGGATCACCTAGAGCAGATCACACAGGAACACATCCAGGCAGGTTTTGAATATACAATACAATACAATAAACCAGGTTGGAAGAGACCTTCAAGATCATTGCATCCAACCCATCAACCAATCCAACCCACCTAAACAACTAAACCATGGCACCAAGCACCCCATCAAGTCTCCTCCTGAACACCTCCAATGAAGGTGACTCCACCACCTCCCCGGGCAGCCCATTCCAATGGGCAATCACTCTCTCTGTATAGAACTTCCTCCTAACATCCAGCCTAAACCTGCCCTGGCGCAGCCCGAGACTGTGTCCTCTTGTTCTGGTACTGGCTGCCTGGGAGAAGAGACCAACCTCTGCCTGTCTACAACCTCCCTTCAGGTAGTTGTAGAGAGCAATAAGGTCACCCCTGAGTCTCCTGCTCTCCAGGCTAAGCAACCCCAGCACCCTCAGCCTGTCCTCATAGGGCTTGTGTTCCAAACCCCTCACCAACTTTGTTGCCCTTCTCTGGAAAAATATCTCCAGAGAGGGAGACTGCACAACCTCCTTGGGCAGCCTGTCCCAGTGCTCTGTCACCCTCACACTGAAAACCTTTTTCCTCATATTTACATGAAACTTCCTGTGCCTCAGGTTCCACCCATTGCCTCTTCTGCTGTCACTGGGCATCACCCAGCAGAGCCTGGCTCCAGCCTCTCAGGATTCACCCTTTGCATATTTGTAAACATTGATGAGGTCATCTCTCAGTCTCCTCTTCTCTGAGCTAAAGGGCCCTCAGCTCCCTCAGTCTCTCCTCATACAGAAGATATTCCACTCCCTTCATCATCCTCGTGGCCCTGTGCTGGACTCTTTCAAGCAGCTTACCCTACATATGCTGCATTTTCCCCACTCACAGTCTCCAGCTGCACCAGGGGAGGTTTAGGCTGGATGTTAGGAAGAAGTTCTTCACAGAAAGAGAGATTGACCTTTGGAATGGGCTGCCCAGGGAGGTGGTGGAGTCACCATCACTGGAGGTGTTTAGGAAGAGACTGGATGGGGCACTTGGTGCCACGGTTAATTGATTAGATGGCGCTGGATGATAGGTTGGAGTTGATGATCTCAAAGGCCTTTTCCAACCTGGCCTAGCCTAGCCTAGCCTAGCCTAGCCTAGCCTATCCTACCCTAGCCTATCCTATTCTCAAAGGAGTCCTCTCCAAGCACCTTTTCCACTTCTCCAACGCTTGTGGTTCTTGTGGGGAAGCTTTCATGCCCTAATATGTGCCAGGCTGCCTGGACAACCTCCTCTTGCCCACGAGTACAACTGCTAGCTGCCAAAGTGTCATCCTGAGGTGCCAGAAATGAACCATACCCATTTTCCAAGGTTTTAGAGTCCTATTTTTTTTGTTGGAAGGTGTTGCACAGAATGGCTTTCTAGGTCATTATGTAATATTTAACTTGTGCTTTCCATTTAGAGAGTCAGTCGTGGTGTTCTTTCCCTCCCACGTCTGGAAGGTCAAGCAAAGAATGGTTTGGTTGCAGACACTGCAAACCCTCCCCTCCTTGAAAGCAGCCTGCCTCAGATAACAAATAAGAAGAGCCTGCAGAACGTCCTTCCCTCTCTTCAGGTGAGTTGCAAAGCTCTTGGGCATCTTGTGTCTGCCTGGCAAATCAGCTCCTCTCTAAGTACTGCTAAAAGAGTGCCAGTGGCTGAGCTTCACAAATACGTTTGTGTGTGGGCAGAGAAATAATTTGGTGTGAGCATCATTTGCATCAGTTTTTATTTTCAGCCATAGCTGAAGAGGAAGGGGAAAAAAGAACACAAGAAAGAGAAAGAAGAACTGCAAACAGGCAAATGTTGAAAGGGTTATCAAACACTGGAAGAGGCTCAAGAGGGAGGCGGTTGAATCCCTGTGCTGGAGGTGTTTAAAAGATGCAGCTAGGGGGTGCTGAGGGATGATTAGGGGACTGGAGCACTGCCTGATGAGGAGAGGCTGAGGGACCTGGGGCTTTTCAGTCTGGAAAAGAGAAGACTGAGAGGGGATTTAATCAATGTTTGTAAATATCTGAGGGCTGGGGGTCAGGAGGGAGGGGCCAGGCTCTGCTCACTTGCTCCCTGTGATAGGACAAGGAGCAATGGGTGTAAGCTGCAGCACAGGAGGTTCCACCTCAACACGAGGGGGAACTTCTTTCCTGTGAGGGTCACAGAGCACTGAAGCAGGCTCCTCAGAGAGGTTGTGGAGTCTCCTTTTCTGAAGACCTTCAGGGCCCATCTGGATGTGTTCCTTCATGACCTGAGCTAGATTGTATGGTCCTGCTCTGACCACTTTGGGTCCCTTCCAACCCCTGACATCCTGTGATCCTGTGATGTGCTTTAGCCTTGGTGGAGTTAAATAATGGTTGGACTTGATGGACTTCAAGGTCTTTTCCAACCAAAACGATTCTGAGGCTGTGAAACAGACTCATTCCTTACCAGCATGGTTGGGTATTGTTGGCTCATGTCCAGCTTGTTGTCCACCAGCACCCCCAGTTTCCTTAGCCTTATTTTTGTGCTAGTGATGTTTTCACTTTCATATCCCTTGCTAGCTGCAATTCCAGCTGAGCTTTGGCTCTCCCAAACATACCTACATGTTCAGGTAGTGTCTCTTGTATGGAGTCCAGACAACCAACCCCTGCTTCTACCTTGTTTGTACTCCTTACTGTGTTTGTGCCTGGTCAGAGGCTCCCTTTTCATCCATGATGGCCTCAGCAATATTTGCTCAACTTTGTGCATGTTAGAATGGACTATTCTTGTGCTTCAAGGAGACTGACTTCAAAGATACTGAGTTCCTCTGATTTCCTTTCCTCCAAGGCAGCCTTCCATGGGTTTGTGATTCAGGACACCCCTGAACAAGCCGGAAGGTACTTTCCTGAAGACCAGGGTTTGCAATTCTGCTGTCTCACCCTCTTCTCCAAGGATGTTAGACTCCACAATCACTTGGTCACTGTAGCCAAGTCTGCCCTTTCCTTGACCTTTGTGTCCTCAACCACTTGTTCCTTGCACATGAGTAAGAGGTCCAGCAGTGCATCTCTGATCAACTGCATTAGAACACAACCCAGAAATCTCCCAGCATGCTTTTTCCACTTCAGCAGATACTAAGGTGACTGAATTACCCCAGGAGTGTCAGGGTCTTTAGCTAATGATTACTCTTCCCTTCTGCACCTAATTAAAACCCCTCTCACTAGTTAGCAAAGCTTTTTTTGCAGGCCCTCTTGACCTACTTCACCAGATGTATCCTGGTTTTGCTCAGCTGTTCTTGTTCTTCATCCTGTGTTTGTAGAAACCATAGCCCTCTCTATAGGTTCAGCCAGGTGCTGATCCACTGGATGCATCCTCTCCAGCTGAATCTTTTCTCCTCAGTGAAGAGATTAAGAACATGTCCTAGCCTCCTTGCCCCCCAGCATCACAGAATCACAGAAAACATCCTTTTGGAGGAGATCTCAAAGATCATCCAGTCCAACCCTCAACCCAGCACTCAAGGGTCAACGCCAAATCATGTCCCTGCGTGCTAGGTCCACACACTGCTAAAACATCTCCGGGGTGGTGACTCCACCACTGCCCTGGGCAGACCATTCCAGTGTTTGATAACCCTCTCACCACACTGTCTTCTGTCACTTTATCTCTGCTCCATTATCTGCAGCCCACCATCATCTCTTCTTGCCTTAATTCTGTAGTCTGTCCTTTGTTTTCCCAACCTGGGAGCCCTGAGAATCTGCATGCTCTAGGATTACAGTATCACAGTACATTAGAGGTTGGAAAGGACCTCCAGAGGTCATGGAGTCCAACCCCCCTGCCAAAAGCAGGATCCCTGATGGTAGTCTGCACAGGAATGCATCCAATCCAATCAATCCAATCCAAGCCAGGTTGAAAGAGACCTTCAAGATCATCGAGTCCAACCTATCAACCAATCCAACCCACCTAAACAGCTAGACCATGGCACCAAGCACCCCATCAAGTCTCCTCCTGAACACCTCCAATGATGGTGACTCCACCACCTCCACAGGCAGCCCATTCCAATGGGCAATCACTCTCTCTTCCTCACCTCCACTAAACCTCCCCTGGTGCAGCCTGAGACTGTGTCCTCTTGTTCTGGTGCTGGCTGCCTGGGAGAAGAGACCAACCTCTGCCTGTCTACAACCTCCCTTCAGGTAGTTGTAGAGAGCAAGAAGGTCACCCCTGAGCCTCCTCTTCTGCAGGCTAAGCAACCCCAGCTCCCTCAGCCTCTCCTCATAGGGCTTGTGTTCCAAACCCCTCACCAACTTCAATCCAGGTGGGTTTGGGAAGTCTCCAGAGAAGGAGACTCCACAACCTCCTTGGGCAGCTTGTTCTAGTGCTTGTCACCCTCGCTGTAGAGAAGTTTCTCCTCCTGTTGAGGTGAAACCTTCTTGATCATCTGTTGATATAGGTGACATCCATATAGCTTTTTCTCCTGCAGTTTCTTCCTTCCAGTGCTTCTGCACCCACACAGGCCCATTCATTCCCCATTCACATAACTCTTGATGTTTCTGTTATAAATATTTATGTGTGCAGATCCGAGTGGTGTGCCTGCAGCAGTGTGGGCTGTGCAAGCAGTTTTAAGGATTCTAGCAAAACTCTTCAGCAGATGTGCCCACACAGAAACCCAAAATGGCTAATGTCTGTTATCCTACCCTTCCTGCCCTTCTGTACAAGTTCATGCAGGTTACTGCAACTTAATCACAGTACAGCCCTTTGAAATGAGAGCCCATGTATTGAATGAACCTGGAAGATAAACTTCCTTCTCTTATGAAGTTCAACAAGACCAAGTGCAAGGTCCTGCAGCTGGGTCAGGGCAATCCCAGGCACTGATATAGGCTGGGCAGGGACTGCCCTGAGAGCAGCCCTGAAGAAAAGGACCTGGGGATGCTAGTGGGTGAGAAGCTCAACATGAGCCAGCAGTGTGACCTTGTGGCCCAGAAAGCCAATCCCATCCTGGGCTGTATCAAGAGAAGCAGAGCCAGCAGGGCGAGGGAGATGATTCTCCCCCTCTACTCCACTCTGATGAGACCCCACCTGGAGTACTGTTCCAGTTCTGGAGCCCCTATTACAGGAAGGATCTGGAGGTTCTGGAAGGTGTCCAGAGAAGGGCCAAGGATGAGCAGAGGGCTGGAGCTCCTCTCCTATGAAGACAGACTGAGGGAGTTAGGGTTGTTCAATTGGAGAATAGAAGGCTCTAAGGAGACCTAATTGTGGCCTTCCAGTATATGAAGGGGGCAACAAGAAAGCTGGGGAGGGACTTTTTAGGGTGTCAGGGAGTGATAGGACTAGGGGGAATGGAGCAAAATCAGAGATGGATAGACTCAGTTTGGATGTTAGGAAGAAGTTCTTCCCCAAGAGGTTGGTGAGACACTGGCACAGGTTGCCCAGGGAGGTGGTGGAAGCCTCATCCCTGGAGGCTTTTAATTCCAGGCTGGATGTGGCTGTGAGCAACCTGCTGTAGTGTGAGGTGTCCCTGCCCATGGCAGGGGGAGTTGGAACTGGATGATCCTTGAGGTCCCTTCCAACCCTGCAATTCTATGATTCTATGATTCTATTTAGAGATTTTTCTTTCCATGGCCCAATAGCCTCTAGTACTATTGGCAGAATTTGCTTCCTGGGTAAGAGAGTGTTCTTGTCCCCAAGCATGGTTCTACTGCTCCACACAAAATCGATATAAAGATAGAATAGAATAGAATGGAATAGAATGGAATGGAATGGAGAATAGAATGGAATAGAATGGAATAGAATTAACCAGGTGGGAAAAGACCTCTGAGATCATTGAGTCCATCCTATCATCCAACACCATCTAAGCAACTAAACCATGGCACCAAGCCCCCATCCAGTCTCTTCCTAAACAGCTCCAGTGATGGGGACTCTACCACCTCCCAGGACAGCACATTCCAATGGCCAATCTGTCTGTGAAGAATTTCTTCCTAACATCCAGCCTAAACCTCCCCTGGGGCAGCTTGAGACTGTGTCCTCTTGTTCTGGTGCTGGTTGCCTGAGAGAAGAGACCAACCCCCACCTGGCTACAACCTCCCATCAGGGAGTTGTAGAGAGCAATAAGGTCCCCCTTGAGCCTCCTCTTCTCCAGGCTAAGCAACCCCAGCTCCCTCAGCCTCTCCTCACAGGGCTGTGCTCCAAACCTCTCCCCAGCTTTGTTGCCCTTCTCTGGACACCTTCCAGCATCTCAGCATCTTTCCTAAACTGAGATCACTCACCAATCCGCAATAAATATCTTGCAGCTTTGTCTTTGGGACGGTAACCTTTTGGGTATCTTTGGGTTTGTGTGTATTTATACAATTCCAGATCAACTGAATCTTCCTGAAAATATCTGAAAACAAATTTCCTTTGTTCTTTTCTTCTTTTTGGCAGGAAAATGGAACTCCAGGCAATATTTCCCAATTTGCCCTTCCAGATTGTCTTCCTGAGAGCGACACCAGAGCCCAGACAAAACCATCAGAACCAGATAGCACCAGCATCTGTGTCAAACTGCCTATGACAGCTTCAGGTAGAATAGAATAGAATAAACCAGGTGTGGAAGAGACCTCAAGATCATCGTGTCCAACCTATCATCCAACACCATCTAATCAACTAAACCATGGCACCAAGCACCCCATCCAGTCTCCTCCTGAACACCTCCAGTGACGGCGACTCCACCACCTCCCTGGGCAGCCCATTCCAATGGGCAATCACTCTCTCTGTGTAGAACCTCCTCCTAACCTCCAGCCTAGAACATAGGATATGCTAAAAAGACCAGAGTGACAGGCTGCCTGCAGGAGGGTATGCAGCCAGGGTGCTCAGTGTCCAGAAGTCCCACACTAAATGGTCACTGAAACGTAGAACAAATCATGTGGAGGACAGGGATGGAGATAAGCTCAGTGATCTCTCAAAATCCTACTTGGGGATGAACACAGAAGGGGAAGTACAAAGATAAATGAGAGAAGTGTGCATTACAGACATGAGAATGAAGTGTGTTTCCTAGATTCATAGAATTGTCAGGGTTGGAAGGGATCTTGAGGATCATCCAGTTCCAACCCCCCCTGCCATGGGCAAGGACACCTCACACTAGATCAGGTTCCTCAGAGCCACATCCAGCCTGGCCTTTAAAGCCTCCAGGGATGAGGCTTCCATCACCTCCCTGGGCAACCTGTGCTAGTGTCTCACCACCTTCATGAGGAAGAACTTCTTCCTAACATCCAATCTGAATCTACCCACTTCCAATTTTGCTCGATTCCCCCTAGTCCTATCACTCCCTGAGACCCTAAAAAGCCCCTCCCCAGCTTTCTTTTTTCCCCCTTCATATACTGGAAGGCCACAACAAGGTCTCCCCAGAGCTTTCTCTTCTCCATACTGAATAGCCCCAACTCTCTCAGTCTGTCTCCATAGAAGAGAAGCTCCAGCCCTCTGAAAGTCTTAAAGTTCAGTCTTGTAGCCTGGAGAAGAGGAGGCTTAGGGGAGACATTATTTCCATCTACAACTACGTGGTGGGAGGTTGTAGCCGGGTGGGGGGTGCTCTCTTCTCCCAGGCAACCAGTACCAGAACAAGAGGACAGAGTCTCAAGCTGCACCAGGGGAGGTTTAGGCTGGATGTTAGGAAGAAATTCTTCCCAGAAAGAGAGATTGGCCATTGGAATGTGCTGCCCAGAGGAGGTGGTGGAGTCACCATCCCTGGAAGTGTTTAGGAAGAGACTGGATGAGGCACTTGGTGCCATGGTTTAGTTGACGAGATGGTGTTGGGTGATAGGTTGGACTTGATGATCTCAAAGGTCTTTTCCAACCTGCTTAATTCTGTATAAATGTTCTGTAAATGTAAAAGGCTTGACAGGTTTGCCTTAAAGTCATGCCAAGTCATTTGGTTGGCAGCACTATGCTAATATAATGACAAAATGCTTTTCCCACTTGCTTGCAGCTGTGTCACGTTCTATCTATGTGGGCTAAACTACATTTTGGGGGTTCTCACATCTAGAAAGTTTAAGGTGGGGTTAATCTATTTTTGCAAAGAGCCTGGGGGGGAAAAATAATAATGTGGCCTTTTGCTTCAGAATGATTTAGCATCCCTTCATTAGGGGATGAAGTTATGCCACTGTTTAACAAAACACCCCCAGGCATGCCTAGAGAGTGCACTGATTTGTAATGCTGCTGGCTGATTATTTATCTAGATTTCAATTATATAAGCAGAGGTGTGAGAGGAGCTGAAATGTCTCTGTGAGGGAAGAATCAGCACCAGGGGAAGTGCAGATCTGAGTCCCGTTTAATTCCTGACATGCATCTGAACCTGACATTTTTCTGTCAGATAAACAAGTGCCTGAAAGCTTTGGTTACCTAAAGCCTATTGCCATTATTATAACTATGACACTCAAGCCAATAAAAAAACCTAACAACAAACCCATACAATATAAAGATATGTAAGCCATGAGCTTGTTGAACTAACAGATCACAGAATCACAGACTTGTTAGGTTTGGAAGGGACCTCAAGGATCATTTAGTTCCAACCCCCCTGCCACGGGCAGGGACTCCTCACACTAGATCAGGTTGCTCAGAGCCACGTCCAGCCTGGCCTTAAAAACCTCCAGGGGATGAGGCTTCCACCACCTCCCTGGGCAACCTGTTCCAGTGTCTCACCAGATGGGATTTTCAAAACCATCTAGGTGCATAACTTTGCTCAGGATCAAGTAATTTTTACCCAAGCACTCTTCGAAGTCTGGCTGGCAGATGGAGAATGCTTTGTGAAACAGAATACCGGGAAGGGAGCTAAAAAAGGGAGCTAAAAAAAGGGAGCTTAAAAAAAAGACACAAGAACCAGAAAGTTGTGCAAAATCATAGTCATTCTGGCCTCCAGCAGGCAGCTGCTCAGCCTCCTGCCCTAGGCAGCACAATTTGCAGTCAAATAGTCCCTTGTTCCTGGTGCAAGCCAGGATGCCATCAGCCAAGAGGGCCAATGGCATCCTGGCCTGCATCAGGAACAGTGTGGCCAGCAGGAGCAGGGAGGTCATTCTGCCCCTGTACACAGCACTGGTTAGGCCACACCTTGAGTGCTGTGTCCAGTTCTGGGCCCCTCAGTTTAGGAAGGATGTTGAGTTGCTGGAGCGTGTCCAGAGAAGGGCAACAAAGTTGGTGAGGGGTTTGGAACACAAGCCCTATGAGGAGAGGTTGAGGGAGCTGGGGTTGCTTAGCCTGGAGAAGAGGAGACTCAGGGGTGACCTTATTGCTCACTACAACTACCTGAAGGGAGGTTGTAGCCAGGGCAGAGGTTGGTCTCTTCTCCCAGGCAGCCAGCACCAGAACAAGAGGACACAGTCTCAGGCTGCGCCAGGGGAGGTTTAGGCTGGATGTTAGGAGGAAGTTCTATACAGAGAGAGTGATTGCCCATTGGAATGGGCTGCCCAGGGAGGTGGTGGAGTCACCATCACTGGAGGTGTTCAGGAGGAGACTTGATGGGGTGCTTGGTGCCATGATTGTGTTTAGGTGGGTTGGATTGGTTGATAGGTTGGACACGATGATCTTGAAGGTCTCTTCCAACCTGGATTTATTGTATTGTATTGTATTGTATTGTAAAAGCAATTTGCCATTCCATTTCTGCCACTTGATTGATTTTGTGTTTGTTGTTTTGTGTTCTTTTTTTCTTTTTCCCCCTTTCATTTTATATTCTTATTTTCTGATGTAGAAGCCTTGAAATATTTTAGGAACCAGTTAACAGTCTATGAGCAGAAAGAGATTTTCAATTATGCAGAGCTGTGGTTTCTTGGGCTGGAAGCTAAAAAGATTGAAGTCTTGCCTGAGACCCAGAGTAATAATTGTTACGATGATGAGCATGGTTCCTACTTGAAGGTAAGTGGGGGAAAATGATGGCATTCATTTTCAGCTCAGTAAGTTTGTAGTGACAATCTGCCAAGTCTTTAAGTGATCTCTGTGAGAAAAATGTTGCTTCTAGAAGATTAATATTGACATAGTGAAAACATCAGTACCAATCACTTTAAAGCTCAGAAGAGAATCCTAAAGAGAGACCTACTTTGCTCCTCATTCAGGATTGATGCAAGGTAGGTGGATTAACGAAGCATGTACTTGTCGTTTTCTCTGTCACCCTTGTTTGATGTAGACTCTTCACTTGCTACGAGCCCAGCATCTCTCATAGCCAGTAAACTCACACACACAAACTATTTGAAAGCCTCAGGATCACAGGGTGGAAGGGACCTCTGGAGATCTTTCAGCCCAAACCCCTTGCCAGGACAGGACCATAGATTCTAGCACAGGTCGCACAGGAATGCATCCAGATGGGTTTAGAAAGCCTCCAGAGAAGGAGACTCCACAACCTCTCTGGGCAGCCTGTTCCAGTGCTCTGTGACCCACACAGTAAAGAAGTTCTTTCTCATCTTGAGGTGGAACTTCCTGTGCTGTAGTTTCCATCCATTGCCCCTTGTCCTATCCCAGGGCACAAGTGAGCAGAGGCTGTTCCCTCCTTTCTGACACCCAGATATTGATTAGATCCCCTCTCAGTCTTCTCCTCTCCAGACTAAACAGCCCCAGGGCTCTCAGCCTCTCCTCATCAGGCAGTGCTCCAGTCCCTTCATCATCCTTGTAGCCCTCTGTTGGATCAAGCAGATCCCTGTCCCTCTTGAACTGGGGAGGCCAGAACTGGATGCAATATTCCAGTTGGGGCCTCACTAGGTCAGAGTAGAGGGGGAGGAGAGCCTCCCTGGATCTACTGGATGCACTCCTCTTAATGCACCCCAGGATCCCATCAGCCTTCTTGGCCACAAGAGCACACTGCTGTCCCATGGGTAGCTTGTTGCCCATGTTTGTCTTATTCCTGGAATCTGACCTATTTGTTTTCTTTTGAAGGTTTTACACGACCATATTGCATACCGGTACGAAGTGCTGGAGGTCATTGGGAAAGGGTCATTTGGGCAGGTGGCTAAATGCTTGGATCATAAAACCAATGAATTAGTGGCACTGAAAATAATAAGGAACAAGAAAAGGTGAGATGTCTGCTGACTTTAAACCAGTACCATCACAGCTTCTTGTCCTATAGGCAGTGGCATTCTGGGATAGCATGAAGAAAGCAAAATCAACCCCCCCCGCTGTACATTAGGCTTTCACAGTGAGAACTGAGTGAGGAAAGGCAAAGTCAGGGACTCAGAATTCACCTGAGCCAGCGGAGACATTGTCTATGTGAGTAAGCACACTTGCTCCTGACTTACAAGGAGGAGGTCTCTGTATCTCTTACACACACAACTGAGACCTGAAAGCCTACATTCATAAGGAATCACAGAATGGTAGGGGTTGGAAAAAGCCTCTGAAAGTCATTGAGCCAGAGCAGGATCACTTAAGTCCTGCTGGTAACACCATCCTGGAAGCCAGGAATTCATCTGGTGGCTCTTTCTCTCTAAACCCTTAGCACTCCCTGCAACTGGTGGGATAGAATGTGAATGATTACAGATTTTTCATGTTGAGTTTATATTGAACCAGGGTCAACAAAGCAGATGAGAATGATGCTACTGAATAGTGCAACAGTCTTAGCTCTTCAGTTGCCTAATCAGTGGATCACAGGATGTCAGGGGTTGGAAGGGACCCAAAGAGATCATGGAGTCCAAGCCCCTTGCCAGAGCAGGACCATACAATACAGCTCAGGTCACAGAGGAACACATCCAGAAGGCCCTTGAAAGTCTCCAGAAAAGGAGACTCCACAACCTCTCTGGGGAGCCTGTTCCAGTGTTCTGTGACCCTCACAGTAAAGAAGTTCCCCCTTGTGTCGAGGTGGAACCTCCTGTGCTGCAGCTTACATCCTTTGCTCCCTGTCCTATCACAGGGAGCAAGTGAGCAGAACCTGTCCCCTCCCTCCTGACCCCCAGCCCTCAGAGATTTATAAACATTTATTAAATCCCCTCTAAATTGTCTCTTTTCCAGACTAAAAAGCCCCAGGTCCCTCAGCCACTCCTCACCAGGCAGTGCTCCAGTCCCTTCATCATCCTCATAGCCCTCCATTGGACCTTCTCCAGCAGATTCCTGCTCCTCTTGAACTGGGGAGCCCAAAACTGAACACAGTACTCAAGATGAGGTCTCAGCAGGGCAGAGCAGAGGGAGAGGAGAACCTCCCTGGATCTGCTGGACACAGTCCTCTTAATCCACCCCAGGATCCCATTGGCCTTCTTGGCCACCAGGGCACATTGCTGTCCCATGGATAACTTGTTCTCCACGGGGCTGCTCTCCAGCAGATCACCTCCCAGCCTGTACTGGTGCAGTTTATTACTGTTAGTGAATGCTAAATGTAAAGCCAGTCTTCAGTACTGCCTGTCTCACAGTGGTAGGTGTGAAATATGGTCCTGTTCAAGTCAAGAAAAGCATTCCTATGGACTTGAAAGGCACAAGGACTTTACACTGGATGCTTATTTGAAACTTGGTCATGCAAACAAATTTATCATCCAAGTCAAAATAACCACATTTAAGTGTTGTGGAAGCCAGTATATTTAGACTAGGAAACAACCATCAAGAGTCAAAGTTGCAGCAGATAACAGAGATGGATGGTAAATTGTAGCCAGGAGGGGACTGGTCTCTTCTCCCAGGCAACCAGCGTCAGAACAAGAGGACACAGTCTCAAGCTGCACCAGGGCAGGTTTAGACTGGATGTTAGGAAGAAGTTCTTCCCAGAAAGAGAGATTGGCCATTGGAATGTGCTGCCCAGGGAGGTGGTGGAGTCACCATCCCTGGAAGTGTTTAAAAAGAGCCTGGAAGAGGCACCATGATTTATCATAGAATCAATAAGATCGGAAAAGACCTCAGAGATCATCAAGTTCAACCTGTCACTCAACACCTCATGACTACTAAACCATGGCTTCAAGTGCCACACCCAATCCCTTTTTGAACACCTCCAGCAATGGGGACTCACTGGGCAGCCCATTCCAAAGGTCAATTACTTTTTCTGGGATTAACTGTCTCATCACCTCAAGCCCAAACTTCCCCTGGCACAGCTTGAGACTGTGTCCTCTTATTCTGGTGCTGGTTGCCTGGGAGAAGAGACCAACCCCCTCCTGGCTACAACCTCCCTTCAGGTAGTTGTAGAGAGCAAGAAGGTCTCCCCTGAGCCTCCTCTTCTCCAGGCTAAGCAACCCCAGCTCCCTCAGCCTCTCCTCATAGGGCTTGTGCCCTAGTTGATTAGATGGTGCTGGGTGATAGGTTGGACTAGATGATCTCAAAGGTCTTCTCCAACCTGCTTCATTCTGTGATCCTGTGATTTCAGATTTCACAGCCAGGCTTTGGTAGAAGTGAAGATCCTTGATGCTCTCCTGAAGAAGGACAAAGATGACACTCACAACATCATCCACATGAAGGAGTACTTCTACTTTCGCAACCACTTCTGCATCTCCTTTGAGCTGCTGGGGTAAAGTCTATTTTCCTTTCCACAAACCTTACAGAGCATTGTAAATCTTGCACCTTCCAGGCTTTATTTCTTTTTATTATCTCTTCTGCAGAAGAATTTGCAGCTCTTAATGTTAGAAGAAAGGGATCCTGTTGAAATACAGACTGTATAACTGAGCCTTTGGCCACCAAAGGCCAAGTGATCAAAACCTTGACGAGGCCATAATCCATCTCTTATTTTTTTTGTTCTGTGTAGTGAAGGCTTGTAAGCTTCAGGGTATATGAATAATATGAAACAATTTAAAAGTACAGCTTCTTCTTATTTTCTATGCCTTGTGCTGCAGGACATATCCTAGGAATTTTGGAGACATTTTAGAGAAGCCTGATCATTTTATCCACCAGCAGCCTCCCTGTAATCAGAGTGTCCAACTGGAACTGTGGAGGTTACCCATAGTTCCCCATCTCTTAAAGTAAAGCTCCAATTGCTGCACCTGTCACAGCCCTGGCTGAAGATTCATCTTTGTATGGAAGGCTTGATCTCAAAGAGACTTAAAGTCAGTGTGCTGCTGCATGGGAGCTTGCCACTCACAGCCAGACAGGGATAGGCAGTGACACAGACCACGCTCTCAGAAAGCTGCTGTGGCAGCCTGTAGGAAAACCTTCATGGGACAGCCATTATGTTTCAGCTCTTCACTGAAGAGTTGAAGACTGGCTGTCATAGAAAAAACCCTATTTCTCTGGTAAAATAGTTATTGCTTTTAAAGTACATTGGAGACCCCCAAATTCTTCTTCATCAAGCCCTAGTAACCCGGGTTACTTCTGGAGGAACGGACCTTGCCTTCCACCAGTGGATGCACAAGGTGGGAAGGCAGAAAGCTGCAGCTGTTGATGTCCTTGCAGATATTTCTGGTCCTGCTGAGGACAACTCTTGAGAGCAATGTTGCTGAAGACACACTTGTGCATCCCTTCAACAGCCACCTTCACTGTGGCCCTTTCCTCCTCTGAAGAACAACCACGCATTTAGCACTCAGTACTCAATCTGAGCAACCTGACCTAGTGTGAGGTGTCCCTGCCCATGGCAGGGGGGTTGGAACTAGGTGATCCTTGAGGTCCCTTCCAACCCTAACAATTCTATGATTCTACTTGTCAGGGCACAGACCAGGCTAAGGGCTTCCTGGACCTCTGGCAACAGGGGTTACAGAGTCCTTGAGGGCAGAACCTGACAGCCAGGAGAAGTGCAGCAGGAGGAGTGCAGGGACAGCCCCAGCCCTGGCTACAGGGATGGACCAAGGTTGCCCTGGGACATGGGGCTGGCTTGGTGGGGTGCATAGCAGGGCAGTAGGGAGCTGGAGACCATCCCTGCTGTGGTGTCACTGGATCAGGGAATGATGGTCCTGAGGGTTCAACATGGGGTTCTGGGCTGCGGGCAGGTTGGAGGAATCCCAGGCTGCTGGGCAGGGCTATTAAGGCTGCTCTCCAGGTCTCAGGGCAACGTTCATATGTTGCTAACCAAGCCTGGCAGAAAATAGCAACATCGCTTAGTGCTCTGCTGGATGGGGCTCAGATATGATAAGTGACAGGAGGGCTACAGAAAGCTAATGAGACCCGAATTTGTGGGAGTATTTATCTAGAGAGATTTGCTGCTGATTAAAGGCTCTTTGGAGAACAAGGGTTTACACAAGGTGCCAAGGCGAAGGCAAGTGAGAACGAGAAGAGGCTGAAGAAAATGTATTCCTCTCATTCCTGAATGACAGTTGTTCTTGATGAAAATCAGCTCAGCTCATAATATAGCACTGAGTTCAGCAAGCAAGCGAGTCCATTGACAACATTATGTCTTCTTTAGGTCTGGAGGCTCAGGGAAGTGTTTGTGCATGTTACATGCAGAAGAGCGTTCTCAAGGAGGAAAATAGCTAAGTCATTTTCTTCTGCATGAGCCCTCCCTCATGTAGGAAGACAGGCTAAATACTCACTTGATGAACTGTGAGCTAATCATGCCTTTAAAAATAAGTTCCCTAATCTCTTTTCTGCCTTCTGTCTTCTTCTTCCACTCCCACAACCCTCGCAGAATAAATTTGTATGAGTTGATCAAAAAGAACAATTTCCAAGGTTTCAGTTTGTCTTTAATTCGACACTTCACTCAGGGTGTGCTGAGATGTTTGCAAGTGCTCTACCAGGAAAGAATCATTCACTGTGATCTGAAGCCTGTAAGTACAGTCATTTCACAACCTGTTATTCTGTGCAGCATACATTAGCTTTATCCTGCTTTTTTTGTACTGATCAAAAGGAACTCTCAGAACCCTTAAAACCCCGGTAGGGTATTTGTGCAGAAGCTGTGGTTTATCTCAGACTCCCTCAGAACTGGAGTTGAGTGACTCTTGCCATTGATTCAGTTCATTCCCTGCAATGTTATCTGGTTGCTAGAATGCATGCAAATGTGAATTGAAGTCAGGCAATGACATTTTGCTTAGAGAAAGGGGAAAAAAAAACCCCAACCTGCTTGTGAAATTAAGTATTTCAGCATGAGGGACACTGTAATTCAAGGCAGCTTGTTTCAGGTTATCCTGTTAAGTTTATTTAGCTTCACATGCAGAGCTGTGAAATTAAGTAGCCAGCTGAGACCAGGACAAAGCCATTCTATAGTACAGTATTTAGAGTACACACCTGTTTCTGGAGGAGCATCTGTGATGCAATTTCTGCTGCTCTAGCTCATTCCAGGGGACACACTTCCATCACACTTCCATTGTCCTTAAGTTCCAATTCTAATTGTTTGGGGTTTGTTATTTTTTTTCTTTTTTTTTTTTACAGTTTTCTAACAATTCTGAAGTAATTTATTTACATTTTCCTTTCAGGTGAATGTTTCTCTTTATTCCTTTTGCAAAGTAGCAAATGAACCAACCAACCAATCAATCAATCAATCAACCACCTCTCAAGTAAAAATGCTAATGATGAAAATCTGCTCTCATTTTTCTTCCTGTGTCTTGACTGAGATGGCTGCAAAGTCACATCCTGGCTGTCCCCATTGTCTTGCCAGCATCTTTGCCAGATCCAGTTACAGTGAGAAGTGAAGGCTGCAAAACAACCAGGCTATCTTCATCAAGGACAAATTAGCCCAATGGGGAAAACTGTTTCCAGGCAGCCGACAGAAAGGAATGAGGCTGGCAAGATGAATGAGTGCAGCCTGTATTTAAATAGAGTAACCTCTTACTGCACATTTAGTGAGTTAACAAAGAGGGAATTTTGTTCTCATTCTACAATTGCAGAGTTTCATGAATTTATGTTGCCTGAAACTCGTGTGTATTCTTCCCTCTGCCTGCTGTGGTATTTCTCAGCGTTAGGTAGAGTGTGGAGTATCTCTGGACTTGATTCTAGGTAACCACTCCCCCCAGAAACTGATTTAGCAGCTAATCAGCTGCCTTGCATTGTGAGAGACTCAGTGCCAGAGAGAGAGTCCTACCATGACCATGAATCACAGAAACATTCAGGTTGGAAAATGGATTCAGGCTCACCAAGTCCAACCGAGGGCCCTGCTCTACAATGTTCAGCCCTGAATCATATCCCCAAGCACCACATCCAAACCACCTTTAAACTCAACCACCTCCAAACTCAACCACCTCCCTGGGCAGCACATTCCAATGCCTGAATGGAGTCCTATGAAATTCTGAGCTTGCAATTAAGTTATTTTATACCATGCTGAATTGTTGAGCTTAATCCTCTCCCCTCCTGAACTCCCAGTCTAAATTTACATACTATTAAGCCAGTGTTATGTCCACAGAATGGTTTTGGTTGTAAGGGACCTTAAAGATCATCTAGTTTCTCTTCCTATAAGAGAGCCAAGAGCTCCTGAGTACTGCAAGTCAGTCCTGGTCTTGCCTTTCATTAGGAGCACCTTCTCCCTCTTGTGTTTCCTTATGAGCCCACAAAATACCCTAGGACCTACTTTGTTGTTATTTGGCATCAACCTGGGAGCTGCTCAGTCCTTCAAAGTTTGACATATGATCACTATAAAAGTGGTTGATAAAAGACAGCTCTCTCTATGCTGAGAAATGGAGATGATTGTACAGCAATCAAAGGAAATCCTTGATTTAGAGTTTTAGTGAGGATAAAATTCGGCTCTGCAGAAGAGACCCCACAGGCACTCATCAGTGCAGATATTCTTGAGCCAGCTGTTTCAGAATCACTTCTCAAGCTGGAATGGTAGGCACACAGTGCTCTACTCATCTGTACCCAGCTAGTAATCCATTGGATCCCTATCATTTCCAGTTATCCATTCCTTGAAATCTCTACCTCATACTTCTGTGAGGTGGAGAGAGGTGTGCTTACAGAGTTCTGGGGAAAGCTGAGAGCAGTGGAGGGAAGAACTGTGAAGTACCTCTCATTCACAGGGCAGGAGCTTTCTGTGGTCACAAAAGAATGGTTCTTGTTAATTTATCCTAGCATGCAACTAGATACAGTTTGCCTTTTACTAGATCAACAGCTAAGAGCCTTGGGGAAGTCATTCTGCTCCCCAGCAAACACTCTCAGGGGCTGGTGCCTTGATAGCACCACTCACTGTGCAGTTCCCTGGCATTGGGACTGTGCATGAGGGACTAGTGTTCCTGCCTAGCTAACCTTCAAGAATGGGTACTTTCCAAATCTCCCCTCTGCTTTGGTTAACTACACACTCTTGGATGCCTCCTCATGTTAGCAGATGCATTCCCAAGCAAGCTGTAGTTTGAACCTGTTGTTATGCAGAGAAGTGTTAACCCAATGGGTGATGCATTGCTTATTTTTCAGTGTTCACTAACCTGTTGTGGTGTGTAAACCCTTTTCTTTTTCTTTGTGATGGTTTCCTTTTTCCTTTTCTTTTCTTTTTTCCTTTTTTTTCCTCTTTAGGAGAACATATTATTATACCACAATGGCCAAGGTTCAGTTAAAGTTATTGATTTTGGATCAAGCTGCTATGAACACCAAAGAGGTCTGCAGAAAAGTCAAGTTGATGTAATTTTCTTAGTAAGCTTTCTTGATTTTAAATAATGTGGAAAAGTTATGTCTTTGATTCAACTCCTGTAGTGACCTATGCCCCTAATGGGAACCTGATGAACTGTTCAGCCACTGGCTGTGGAGCAAATCCTGGTAGGAGACAAGTAAGCCGTTGCCATCCTTTCTCTTTATCCAGCTGCTTGTCCATTAGAACCCCCAGGTCCCTTTCTGCCAGAGAGCTTTCCAGCCACGCTGCCCCAAGCCTATAGTGTTGGTTGGAGTTGTGACCCAAGTGCAGCACCTGGCATTTGGAACTTGTGGAAGCTCATCCCATTAACGATGGCTCATGCAACCAATCTGTCCAAGTCTCTCTGTAGAGCCTCCCTACCGTCACGCAGATCAACACTGCCACCTCACTTGGTGTCTTACCGATGACACACTCTGTGTGAGGTGAGATGAAGCCTGAAATATTTGTGGAGTGTAACAAACTGAAATACAAAATAAGAGAAAAGAAAAAACAAAGCATGACTGAGGAAACTGTCAGCTGAAACAAGAACTGGTGCAACCCTCAAAGGGATTGGAGACCAGAGAGCAAAGTCAGCTATTTATTGGTAACAAGAATGACAAAGAGCAGACAACAATGATGCAACTGATCAAATGCACAAGGGCACAGGCACTTTCTATTTGTACAGGTCAGGACATTTTCCTTCCAGAAAGCTGTTGAGTATATGGGGATGCAAAGGAGTGCAGGAACATTAAACAGAGTGTTGATCAGAGAGATGGGAGTAAGAAAATATCAGAGCTTGCATGCCGTACTTGTGCTCATTTGTCTGAATCACAAGAGGTGAAAGAATTAACCTACTCGCTCTGATGAGTTCCAATCTTGGAATGAGATCTTTTGACTTCTGCTGTGGGGCTGTAATATATTAGCAGGGCAAACAGAAGGCAGTAGGAGATGTTCCCTGGGTGCCAGTGAGACCAATATTTCCTACAGCGCAAGCCTGTGATAATGAACTCTTGCTTGATGTGAGGGGAAGGCCTCCAAATGGGAAAATGAACATGGAGTAAGCAGAAGCAGAGCACTGACAGAGTAATTTCCTTCTGTGAAACCTAGCAAGGGACAATTTCCAGATAGAACAGTGGAAAGCATTGATTTTTTCTTTTTTTAGGATGGGCTTAGAAAAGGTTTTCAGAGCCTGTGTGAGGAATGGAATGAAGCTGGAGGTGGGGAGATTCAGGCTAGATGTGAGGAGGAAGTTCTTCCCCATGAGAGTGGTGAAGCCCTGGAATGGGTTATCCAGGGAGGTGGTTGAGGCCCTGTCCCTGGAAGTGTTTAAGACCAGGCTGGATGAGGCTCTGGCCAGCCTGGTCTAGTGTAGGGTGTCCTGCCCATGGCAGGGGGGTTGGAACTAGCTGATCCTTGTGGTCCCTTCCAACCCTGACTGATACTATGATACTATGAATCCCTTAGTGTTAGCTAACGGACAGAGTCGATACGTGACGCCTGGTCTGTGAAATCTGGAAGCCACATTTCTGTCTCACTTGTGATATTTTGCTTCTTGTCTAACTTTCTGTTCTGATGCAGTGTACACCTATGTCCAGAGCCGGTTTTATCGCTCTCCTGAAGTGATCCTTGGCCATCCCTATGCTATGGCTGTTGATATGTGGAGCTTGGGCTGTATCATAGCTGAGCTTTACACGGGCTACCCACTGTTTCCAGGTGAAAATGAAGTTGACCAACTTGCCTGCATCATGGAGGTAACTTTTGGGGGTCATCTTGGAACTCCACGCTCATTTGACAACCATTTGGGTGATACTCATTTGACAACCATTTTGGGTGCTACTCATTTGACAAACATTTTGGGTGACAGGTTGGACTTGATGATCTCCAAGGGCTTTTCCAACCTGGTTAATTCTGTATTCTATATTCAACTGCCCTGCCACCAACAAAGGGAAAGCTCAAGAGATAATGGAATCTACCTGGCTAAGGGCTGGCCCTTTCAGAGGGAGGTTATTACAGCCAAGGGGCTCTATGAGTTCTAACACAAACCTCTTCTGTCTATCTATATATAAAATATAGAAAATACTAAAAATATACAAAAATAGTTTTTAAAGACCAAAAAATATATTAAAAAATCCACAAAAAAATATACAAAGCCAGGCCCAGCTGGCATTTCCATCTCAATGTAAATGTGGATCCTCCTTAGATGCAGTCCTTAGGAGTCCAAACTCCTGCTGAGAGATTTCTGCTAATTGGAGTAGTCACCTGTGGCTCTGTCCAGCCAATCTTGAAATCATCAAAGGCTTGAGCAGAACCCCACTGGGTGACCTGCTCAAATGTTGCTCTACTCTCCTGGTGACCAAGCCTTTTTCTAGACTTCTCAAGCCTCAATCTGTGGATGTTTCCCCTTCTTACACTCTCTGCCCCTAGGTTTGGATCTGTGCTCTTTGTGAATGTTTCTATGTCCAGTTCTGGGCCCCTCAGTTTAGGAAGGACATCGAGACACTTGAACCTGTCCAGAGAGGGGCAACAAGGCTGGGGAGAGGCCTTGAGCACAGCCCTGTGAGGAGAGGCTGAGGGAGCTGGGGTTATTTAGCCTGGAGAAGAGGAGGCTCAGGGGAGACCTTCTTGCTCTCTACAAATACCTGATGGGAGGTTGTAGCCAGGAAGGGGTTGGCCTCTTCTCTGTATCAACCAGCACGAGAACAAGGGGACACAGTCTCAAGCTGTGCCAGGGGAAGTTTAGGCTGGAGGTGAGGAGAAAGTTTTTCCCAGAGAGAGAGTGATTGCCCATTGGAATGTGCTGCCCAGGGAGGTGGTGGAGTCACCATCCCTGGAGGTGTTCAAGAGGGGTTTGGATGTGGCACTTGGTGCCATGGTCTAGTCATGGGGTCTGTGGTGACAGGTTGGACTCAATGATCTTTGAGATCTCTTCCAACCTTGGTGATACTGTGATACTGTTTTTCAAAGAGGTTTAGTGATGCACCTTGACAGCTCTTACCTCAGATCACCTGCTCAGTGCAAAGGTTAGAATAGGTGTCCCCTGAAAGCAAGTTACTCAGTTCCTCCCTACTAACCACTAAGCTTCTGTGGTAGTGAAGATCCCAGTGTCATCCTTTCCAAGCTCACATTTTCTCTGTGCAGACAGTTCTAAGGGATCCTTTTTAATTGCTTTTACCATCAGGCACAGCAGGAAATGGTTTGTAGACATTTCACGGCCTGTCGTGACATTCAGCTTCTTTTCAAGTGGAGGGTGAGATACCACATCTCTTCTGGTGGTTTTTAATGCATGTTTATGAAATGAGGAATAACTCCATAAATTCACTTTCTCTGTTGAAGGTATTGGGTCTTCCACCAGCTGATTTTATCCAGGCTTCATCAAGGAAGAGAACGTTCTTTGGTAACTGCTCCTGGTTTTTTGTTGTCCTTGCTGGATTCCTCCCTGCTAGCTAATCACTACTTAAACCACCAACAATGAGTAGGCTTAGAGAATTTAAGCTTCCTAAGTTCTGCTTCTGGGTCAGGGCAATCCCAAGCACTGATACAGGCTGGGCAGGGACTGGTTTGAGAGCAGCCATGAAGAAAATGACTTGGGGGTGCTGGTGAATGAGAAGCTCAACATGATGCAGCAGTGTGCACTTGCAGCCCAGAAAGCCAATCAGATCCTGGGCTGCATCAAGAGAAGCAGAGCCAGAAGGTCAAGGGAGGTGATTTTCCCCCTCTGCCTCCACACTGGTGAGACCCTACCGGGAGTACTGACTCCAGTTCTGGAGCCCCTGTTACAGGAGGGATCTAGAGATGCTGGAATGTGTCAGAGAAGGGCCATGAGGATAGTCAGAGGACTGGAGCTCCTCTCCTATGAGGACAGACTGAGGGAGTTGGGGCTGTTCAGTCTGGAGAAGAGAAGGCTCTGAGGAGACCTGGTTGTGACCTTCCATTATCTGAAGGGGGCAACAAGAAAGCTGGGGAGGGACTTTTTAGGGTGTCAGGTAGGGATAGGACTAGGAATGGAACAAAACTAGAAATGGGTAGATTCAGATTGGATGTTAGGAAGAAGTTCTTCCCCATGAGGGTGGTGAGACACTGTCCCAGGTTGCCCAGGGAGGTGGTGGAAGCCTCATCCCTGGAAGTTTTTCATTCCAGGCTGGATGGGCTGTGAGCAACCTGCTGTAGTGTGAGGTGTCCCTGCCCATGGCAGAAGGATTGGAACTAGATGATCCTTGAGGTCTCTTCCAACCCTGACAATTCTATGATTCTATGATTCTTCTTAATTGACACCACGAAGAGAGAAGGAAAAGGGTAACAGGAGGCCTACAAATCAACCTGGTGCTGTGCTTTTCATGCCTTATGGCCCTCTCATTGCCAAGGTGATTGGAAAAATCCATTGCCCTGTTGCTCCTTCAACATATTACTGCTAGCATGGATGCAGTGGGCTTTGGGAACTAATTTACTCTAAGTTCACTCCTCTGTGTAGAATTTGGGGGTGTAAATTACAGGAAACAACAAAAAAGGTAGTCTAGGAATTTACCAATACTTCCATGATGCTGGTAGGCTACCAATCCAACAGAGCAAAACTGGAGTCAGGTGAGAGGGATATGGATACTGCTCTTGCAATTCTCAAACATTTGATAAGTACTTTTAATGTCAGTTTTTGATCATGTCTTTACCTATTTTTTTTTCCTTCCAGATTCCAAAGGTTTTCCTAAATCAATAACTAACAGCAAGGGGAAAAAGAGATGTCCAGACTCCAAGGATCTAAGCTCAGTGCTGAAAACCCATGATGCTGGTTTCTTGGACTTTCTGAAAGGATGTCTAATGTGAGTTCATAGTTTTGACTTCTGTGCAGCAGGCTTTTATTCTCTTCTACCTTTAAAATCTTTCTCTCTGTTCAGGTTTTGGGGTGGGATGTTGTGGTGGGGTTGTCTTGTTTAGTTGGGTTTTTCCCCCCCCCCACGTGGCAGCATTTGGGTAACTGTTGTTGTTACTGATGTTATCATTGTCATTATTGTAATTAAATGAGACAAATTAGAGCCAAATAGTCTGCATGTAGAGATTAGTAACAGAAATATTGAGATGGATATGAATGCAGTATGAATGGAAATGTACATGTGTTTGAGCAGTGGAAGGAACAGCAGAACAGGGGCTGAAAGAATGGTATGGACTCGTCAAACAGAACACTTCTCCCACTGGTAAAACTGAAGAGTGTGTTGTTTGTGTCCCAGTCAGGAAGCCTGCACCCTGGTAAGCCCACAGCACAGATGACCAGCAGTGAAAAAGCTCAAAGCTAACAGTAATAGCATGGGACAAGGTTGTAGAATATCACACATGC
>CM037632.1:5987971-6018465 GCA_015227895.2 Colaptes auratus | reverse complement strand
AAAAAAAAAAAAAAAGAAAAGAAAAGAAAAAGAAGCAGTAATTCTATAATTACAGGGTAATTTTAAAGAACATAAATGGATGGTAAATAGTGTAAGTTTATATATAGCCAAATGATAACTATGTTTTCTTTTTGAAAGAGTCATCAAGGAGCTGAAGCACATAATTAACCTTCAGCAAATTTGTAAAAGTACCTAATAAAGTCAGGCAGAAACATGAATTTGGGGTATATGCTGCCTTCTATGGAAATTCATAGATTCAAAGAATGGTTTGGGTTAGAAGGGACCTTGAATATCATGTGGTTCCAACCCCCCTGCCATGAGCAGGGACACCTTCCACTAGACCACATTGCTCAAGGCCTCATCAAGGTTGGACACCCGCTGGGAGGGGCTATCCACAGTCTCCCTGGGCAACCTTTTCCAGTGTCTCACCACCCTCACTCTAAAGAATTTCTTCCTGACGTCCAGGCTAAATCTGCCCTCCTCAAGTTTAAAGCTATTCCCTCTTGTCCTATCACTACAATCCCTTGTAGAGAAGTCCCTTCCCAGTTTGCTTGTAGTCCCTCTTCAGGTACTGGAAGGCTGCTCTAAGGTCCCCCCGAAGCCTTCTCTTCTCCAGACTGAACAACCCAAATTCTCACAGCCTGGCCCCACAGGGGAGGTTCTCCAGCCCGCTGCTCATCTTTGTGGCCCTCCTCTGGACCCACTCCAGCAGTTTGGTGTCATTCTTATTCCTTGGCAGCCTAACCAGATGTAGTATTACAGATGGGGGTCTCATGGAAGCAGAGTAGAGGGGCAGAATCACCTCCCTCATCCTGCTGGTCACACCTTTGATACAGCCCAGGACACAGCTGGCCTTCTGGGCTGCAAGCAGACTTCGCTAGGTCATGTTGAGCACTGGAGTTGTATTTGTTATAAATATGGATGTGAAACTGTGTAACTACATAGAATCCAAAGAACTGGACAGGCAAGTCACAGACTCACAGAAGCATTCAGGTTGGAAAAGACCCTCAGGATCACCAAGTCCAGTCATTAACCCGACTCTACAAGGCTCACCCCTAAACCATAGCCCCAAGCACCACAGACAAACCACCTTGAAACACACCCAGGCTTGAGGATTCAACCACCTCCCTGGGCAGCAAATTCCACTGCCTGACCACTCTTGCCCTGAAAAACTGTTTCCTAATGTCCAGTCTAAACCTACCCAGTGGCAGCTTGAGGTCATTCCCTCTTGCTCTGTCACTAATTACCTGTGAGAAGAGACCAGCACCAGCCTCTCCACGATGTCCTTTCAGGTAGTGGTAGACAGCAATGAGGTCTCCCCTCAGCCTCCTCTTTTCCATACTAAACTAAACTAAACTAAACTAAACTAAACTAAACCAAACTAAACTAAACCAAACTAAACTAAACTAAACTAAGCTAAGCTAAGCTAAACTAAACTAAACTAAACTAAACTAAACTAAACTAAACTAAACTAAACTAAAAACTAAACTCTGTTCATTTCAGCACTGTTAGCCCAGATGACAGCCCGTGAAGATCTCTGCCTAGCTTCCTGTCAGGGATAACTTATTCCACTCCATAACATCCACATTACAGGCTGAGACTGGTACCATGGTGTTTCTCTCACTCTGCAATAATAACTCTCTTTCTGTCCAAACCACCTTTTACAGATTATTGCAATGGAGCAGATTTCCTTTAATTTCACTCTGACATTTCATATTTCCCTTCCCTAAGTAGAGATTTCTCTCCTCTCATGCAGGACTTTTTTTGATCTTCCCGTTTGTCAGTAAGTAAAACACAGCTGATGGAAAATGTCATAAAATAGAACATAAATGTAAAGAGAGAAAGGGAACTGGCTTGAAAGAAAGGACAGGAAATGAGCCCAAGGTTTTGGTTGTGCATTTCCCTAGGGATCCCAGGGATCAGTGTTGGGCTGATCCTATTCAATATCTTTAGTGATGATCTGGATGGGGATTGAGTCCACTAAGTTTGCAGATGACACCAAGTTGGAGGCAGGTGCTGATCTGCTAGAGGGTAGGAGGGCTCAGCAGGAGGACCTTGAGAGGCTGGATAGATGGTCAGAGCCCAAAATGATGGCATTTAACAAGTCCAAGTGCCAGGTGCTGCACTTTGGCCACCACAACTCCATGCAGTGCCACAGGCTGGGGTAGGAGTGGCTGGAGAGCAGCCAGACAGAAAGGGACCTGGGGGTACTGGTTGATAGTAGGCTGAACATGAGCCAGCAGTGTGCCCAGGTGGCCAAGAAAGACAATGGCATCCTGGCCTGCATCAGAAACAGTGTGGCCAGGAGGAGCAGGGAAGTCATTCTGCCCCTGTACTCAGCACTGGTTAGGCCACACCTTGAGTACTGTGTCCAGTTCTGGGCTCCTCAGTTTAAGAAGGACATTGAGACACTTGAATGTGTCCAGAGAAGGGCAATGAGGCTGGGGTGAGGCCTCGAGCACAGCCCTGTGATGAGAGGCTGAGGGAGCTGGGGTTGTTTAGCCTGGAGAAGAGGAGGCTCAGGGGAGACCTTCTTGCTGTCTACAACTGCCTGAAGGGAGGTTGTAGCCAGGTGGGGGTTGGTCTCTTCTCCCAGGCAACCAGCACCAGAACAAGAGGACACAGTCTCATGCTGTGCCAGGGAAGGTTTAGGCTGGATGTTAGGAAGAAATTCTTCCCAGAAAGAGAGATTGGCCATTGGAATGTGCTGCCCAGGGAGGTGGTGGAGTCACTGTCCCTGGAGGTGTTCAAGAGGGGATTAGATGTGGCACTTGGTGCTAGCATAATCATACTTAATTCAGGTCATCTAGAAGGGTGGTGGAGTCACCATCCCTGGAGGTGTTCAAGACTGGATTGGATGTGGCACTTGAAGCCCTGGTTTAGTTGACATGAGGTGTTAGGTATTAGGTAATAGGTTGGACCTGATGATCTCTGAGGTCTTTTCCAACCTGGTTAATTCTGTGATTCTATGATACATAATCATAGATAGTTGAGACCAATGAAGAACAGCTAAGGAAGGAGCATAGAGGTCACAGTATCACAGTATCACAGTATCACAGTATAACCAAGGTTGGAAGAGACCCCAAGGATCATCAAGTCCAACTGTCCCAACAGACCTCACAACTAGACCATGGCACCAAGCGCACGTCCATCTCCCTTGAACACCTCAGGGACGGCGACTCCACCACCTCCCTGGGCAGCCCATTCCAATGACGAATGACTCGCTCAGTGAAGAACTTCTCCTCACTCGAGTCTAAACCTCCCCTGGCACAGCTTGAGACTGTGTCCCTGTTCTGGTGCTGGTTGCCTGGGAGAAGAGACGAACCCCTCTGTCTACAACCACCTTCAGGTAGTTGTAGAGGGCAATGAGGTCACCTCTGATCCTTCTCTTCTCCAGGCTAAACAATCCCAGCTCCCTCAGCCTCTCCTCACAGGGCTTGTGCTCAAGGCCTCTCACCAGCCTTGTTGCCCTTGTGGTCCATACAATGCAACTGATTAGCATCCTAAACCCAGGTTGCACACACGACACACCTGAAAAGTGCAGAGGCAGAGCAACAGTAAAAGATCTCACACAGTCCTTAATCATCTTGTACATCCATTCTGACAGGAACAAGTGTGTGGAAATATCAAAGGAGAAGCGCTGGATCTTTTAATATAATTTTATTTGATTTTATTAAAAGAAATACTCTCTCCCAACCTAATTATTTTTTTAAAACTATTTTCTTCTTAAAACACAGTTAAACACTCTTAAGACCTACACATTGCAGGGGATGCATTCATCAACCACATAATGGGTATAAAGATCAGTTCTGAGAGCCAGCACAGGTCCCCATGAGTGAAATAAATCTGACAAAGGATGAGTGGAAATCAGTTCTCCCCTCGTGGTTCTCGCGCTAGCCCCCAGAGCTGCGAAGATTATTCTGGTTGAATCCTTCATCCCCTATTTTATATATATATGTATATATATATAAAAACCCATGACTCATTAGAAATAACTGTTAGCTAAATTCACTAGAGCTCACAGAATCCATTAGCCTACCCTCAACACGCAGAGCTCTCTGCTGATTGCCTGCCAGGAGCGATCCCACAGAGTTCAAGCGACGCTGAGCTGCGTTAAATAAATTATGACAAAGAGAAGCGATTTGCATTTCCATCAGGAGAGGATGAGCCTAAATACGACATGGTATTAATGAAGGCCTCAAATAACACCACACAGCGTACACTAGGGCAGCTTAGCACGCTTTCCTGCAACAGAAACTATTGAGATTATCCAGCATAAAAAAAAAAAGAACCAAACCAACAACTTACAAACCAAAAAAAAAAAAACCAAAAGCAACGAAACCTCACCAAAAATTTCCTTCTCTTAAGTTAAAAAAAAGGCCTTTCTTTTTGTTTGCTTTTCCTCTCTTGTGTTGCTGTTTTCTCTGTTTGTTGTTTTTTTTTCCTGCATCAGATCTGTCCTAATAGCAGTCCTAACACTGTGGTCATCTTAGAAAACAGAGAAGAAAAGCCCAGCAAAGGAAAGCAGTGTATCTGAACCTATTTTACACTCGTGCCTTCTATGTACTGCTTGTTCGTTGACTTTGCAGACTTTTTGCACTCCACAAGCCGCTTGAATTTGTTGCTGGAGCCAAACTTTGTTTGGAAACGCAGCAACTCTTTCACCCCCACTCCAGCCATTTAATCGAAAGGGTCAAAACGAGATTGAGCTGCAAAGCATAAAACCGTGGCAACCCAGAACTCACTCTTGTACTATCCGCTACTGGAGGCTAACTCAAGAGTTAAAAGTCTTCCTTGGCAACTGAGGAGAACACCTCAGCTTTACACCTTTGCCTTGGATTCTCAGCAAAGTGCTGGAGAAGGGTCTGAGATCGACTACAGCATCCTAAGTGAAATCATTTGACTTAACCACGTAGTTGTTAGATTCTCATGCTTTGTGTTCTTTTTCTTTTGAATCCTGGCCTTCAGTATTTACTTAGTTACATAAAGTAGATCAGCTTTAGCTGTATCTCAAAGTCCTCACCCCCCCACCCCCCGAAAATATATATATATATAAAATAGAATTTACAGGTCCATACTCCTGTTCCAAAACAGCACGAGAAGGGATTTGACTACCTACCTGCTATGTGAAAATAGTAACTACGTGACTGCTGGGAAACAGTGTCTAGCCAGAGCCAAAAATGTCTGGTTCCTGCCTGTCCCTTCTGTTATGCTTTATTTGGTAGTCATGATCTGAGGGAGGTCTAAAACACTGGATCTGACTGGGGAGATAAGCAAGAGAAAGCCTTGCTGAAAATGCCCCTGGGGTTAGGCGTGAGCCTGGGATCTGAGCGTCTCGCACAAGCAGGACGTAAGCAGTTCTGACATGCCCGCTGGCAGGGACTATGTGGACTTAAGCATCACTGGGGCAACTGCAGGGTAACAGCAGATAAGTAGGGGGTGTTTTAAGGATCTTCAAAGCAGTTAAACGCTGCTGAAAGCAAAGGGAGATTAAAAATCTCTGCGTGTAAGGCTTTTGGTTGTTTTTTTTTTTTTCAAAAGGGACTTTGGGCTGGTTCTTGAAAATATCATCCTGATAAGTCAAACCCAAACCAATCTAAACACACAGCATAAACGCAACTGCCTTTTGTCTTTTTTTTCTTCTCCTACAATGTTAAAAAGAAAAAACCCCAAACCACTATTTTTTTTAACAGATTACATACTCGATTATATAATCCTTTGCAGCAGCTTCATGGCAGGGAAATTCCATCTGAATAAAGCTAATGTAACAGAGCCAAACACACCCCCCCCGCAATCAGGCTCTCCGTCGTCCAGTTTTGTTATCACCTCCAATTCACAGTCCTAAATAGTCAGAGAGATGCAGAAGTGAACCCAAAAGTTATGGGATGTCAAATCTCCAGACTTTCAGTCCAAGCCAGTCGGAATGCTCCTGTTTTCACACAGTATCAGTATTACAGGTTCTAAACAGTCTTCTCCTGATTTAGCAAAGCCAACAACCTTGCACCTATTAGCAGTTAACCAAGGAGACTGCCCACACATTGAAGCACAAGTATGCTATTAACACATTAAAAGGCCCTGTTTGCTTTGCTAAAGAGGTGCCACAGCTTTAACGTCTCCCAAGGGCTGAACTTTCAAGACAACAAGGTTTGCTACCTCTTATAAATATCCTCCAAAAGTATGACTTTCCCTGAACGTCTGACTGCTTTTAACTATGTCGACAACAGCACCAAGTCCCCTGAAGTTATTTCAGAGTCCTGGCTGTGCGTGGAGCTGATTCCAGTGTCTGAGTCTGTATCATTTATGTCCAGAGTAGTTGTCACTCTATGAACAAAGTCGGGAACAGCAGTGCTGTTACTGGAGATGTCACTGCCCTTGGATGGCTCTTCATTTGATGGGACCCTAGTTTCAATGTTGTCTTTGACATGCAGCAAATTAAACTCTTCTGTGAGCAGTTCGTATTCTTTTTCCTTCTTTTGAAGCAGCGAGTCCCTGTATGTAAGTTCTTTCTGAATGCAGCTAAGGTAGGAGTTGATTCTCAGGCCATCTTTCATGCTTTTTTCCAGCTCATATTTCACACTCTCCAAATTGGAGGTTTCCAGTTCAGCAGTAGCAGCTCCTTCGCTGCGGCCATCATCTCCGATTTTTTCTGTGCATATACCGTGTACCTCTCTCTCAATTTCAGCACAGAGCTTCTCTATTAATTGCTTGTGATGTTTCAGTCTCTCTTCGACCTGTAAAATTCCCTCACTTTGCTCAAATAGTCGTGCATCTCTTTTTGATCATCTGGCCTGCCCCCTTGCTGCTCAGCCTCGCCTGGATAGATCATTAAATAGGAGTCCTGCACATAATTTTCTCCGTCATTGGCCACGCGATCCAGATGGAATCTCGCTTCACATCTTTCAATCTCCATGTCTAGCTCCTTCATTCGGAGGACTTGCTGATGAATGGTATGATCTTGAGAAATGATCAGATGAATCAGTGTTTCCATATTATCCCTCTCTTGCTGAACACTGTCCTGTTTCAGCTTGGCCAGCTTGCGGAAAGTCTTCCTCACGATCTTCTTTTGCTTGTCTATTGGCAACATCTTCATGTAATTCGCTGGACTGAGCTCCCATTGTTTTTCTACATTCTGCACCACCTTGGCTTCAGCTGTCTTCCATAACGGAAACGAGAGGAAAGCATCTGACTTGACCAACACAAAATGCAAATTACATTGCTCTTCCCCCCAGGCCTTCCACAGTCGCAGAATCTTGGTCAGCGGAGGGAGCACTCGCTCCGAGCCTCTCCATTTTTCTACGATGCAGTAATCACTGTGCTTTCCAAAGAGGACTTTTTTCTCCCCAAACGTTGTCTGGTGTTCCTCCAGCAGTGCCTGAACCACTTCCGCGCAGGTTGTGCGCTTCGTCAGGCCACACACAATCTTCTCTTCCTGGCAAACCCAAACCACAATCTCTCTTTCATTTGAAGCCATGTCCTTGTTGGGAGACCTGGAAAACAAGAGACCAAATATACATTACCTATCAATGGCACTGCATGTAGAAGAACTATACATGTTGATCTGTTAGAGAGTAGGAGAGCTCTGCAGAGGGACCTTGACAGGCTGGACAGATGGGCAGAGCCCAACAGCATGACAGTTAATACATCTAAGTGCCTGGTTCCACACATTGGCCACAACAACCCCCATGCAGTGCTACAGGCTGGGGTCAGAGTAGCTGGAGAGTGGACAGACACAAATGGACCTGGGGGTACTTGTTGATAGTAGTCAGCTGAACATGAGCCAGAAGTGTGCCCAGGTGGCCAAGAAGGACAATGGCATCCTGGCCTGCATCAGGAACAGTGTGGCCAGCAGGAGCAGGGAAGTCATTCTGCCCCTGTACTCAGCACTGGTTAGGCCACACCTTGAGTCATGTGTCCAGTTCTGGGCCCCTCAGCTTAGGAAAGATGTTGAGTTGAGAATGTGTCCAGAGAAGGGCAACAAAGCTGGGGAGGGGTTTGGAGCACAGCCCTGTGAGGAGAGGCTGAGGGAGCTGGGGTTGTTTAGCCTGGAGAAGAGGAGGCCCAGGGGAGACCTTGCTGTCTACAACTACCTGAAGGGAGGTTGGAGCCAGGTGGGGGTTGGTCTCTTCTCCCAGGCAACCAGTGCCAGAACAAGAGGACACAGTCTCAAGCTGCACCAGGGGAGATTTAGGCTGGATGTGAGGAAGACGTTCTTCCCAGAAAGAGAGATTTGCTATTGGAATGTGCTGCCCAGGGAGGTGGTGGAGTCACCATCCCTGGAGGTGTTTAGGAAGAGACTGGATGGGGCGCTTGGTGCCATGGTTTAGTTGATTAGATGGTGTTGGGTGACGGGTTGGACTTGATGATCTGAAAGGTCTCTTCCAACCTGGTTAATTCTATTGTATTCTATAATTGTGCTGGTCTTGTTAGGAACAAGTTTTCTACACCATGAGGGTGAGAGGAACACTGGAACAGGTTGCCCAAGGAGGTGGTTGAGGTCCCCATCCCTGGAGATACTCAAGGCCAGGCTAGGCAGGGCTCTGGGCAACCTGTTCTAGTTGAGGATGTCCCTGCTGAGTGCAGAGGGGTTGGTCTAAATGACTTTTGGAGGTCCGTTCCAACCCAGACCATTCTATGATTCTATCTAGAGAAATTCCTGGTTTATTGTAGAAAAAAATACACTTGTTAAAATCACCTGAAGAAATACCTTTGATTAAGTAACAGAAAAATGTACCCATTTCAGCTCCTGCTTTAATATTATTACTCCTCCCATTATTACAAGCCCTATGAGGAGTGGCTGAGGGAGCTGGGGTTGTTTAGCCTGGAGATGAGGAGGCTCAGGGGTGACCTCATTGCTCTCTACAGCTATCTGAAGGGTGGTTGTAGCCAGGAAGGGGATGGTCTCTTCTCTCTAGCAACCAGCACCAGAACAAGAGGACACAGTCTCAAGCTGCACCAGGGGAAGTTTAGGCTCGAAGTGAGGAGAAAGTTCTTCACAGAGAGAGTCATTCGCCATTGGAATGTGCTGCCCAGGGAGGGGGTGGAGTCACTATCCCTGGAGGTGTTTAAGTGGCACTTGGTGCCATGGTCTAGTCATGAGGTCTGTGGTGACAGGATGGACTCGATGATCTTTGAGGTCTCTTCCAACCTTGGTGATACTGTGACAATCCAGGTGGAAGGGAATCTCAAACAAAAATGTCCTTTGTTAAATTTAAGCTCCATGCATGTCAGTGTGTGCTAACAACAACTGATAAGGTTTGGCAATCTCCAGTACATTTCCAGACTGTCCTAGGACAATGTAACTTTCAGATTTGCATATCTGTATCTTTTCCCATCACACAGCTATTTCACAAACATTTGTAAGCTCTTCACATCACTGAGGCTTCCCAAAGGGAGAAACACATCTCCAAATATACACTGAATGTATACAGACACCAGGTAAGTGAAAGGGCCTTGATGGTGGGACAAATCTATGCTCTTTTGCCACACAAGCATGAACACCATGGTCTTCCACTATGAATTTTCACTAACAGGTCTCAAGAAACTTGTTTCTTTTACTGAAGTATCAAGTAGGCTGAATTACAGTCAGTTGTGAGGAAATACCAACTCCAAGAGAATTCATAGACAGGTCTCCATTTTATAACCTTTTGTAAAACAGAATTAACCAGGTTGGAAAAGACCTTCAAGATCATCAAGTCCAACCTATCACCCAACACCATCTGATCAACTAAACCATGGCACCAAGTGCCTCATCAATGCCAGAAAACATTAAAAGTTTAATTTATCTTTAGTTAGTTAGTTATTAATTCCAGTGAATGTGTTATTGACCTGACATGAGCAGCTGGGACTTCCTTGTACATCAAGACACCTAACTTCAGGTGTCTCAGATCCCATTATGGCTACCATAGATGTCTAATTAATGCAATCAATGGACACCAGAGTGTGATTCAGCTGACCAGATGTAGAAATTCACTCTTCAGACTGAGGAGCCTTAGACTGTGATGTGCCTACAATCTATCTTAAGGAGACCTACAGGAAAGCTGGGGAGGGACTTTTTAGGGTGTCAGGTAGTGACAGGACTAGGGGGAATGGAGCAAAACTAGAAGTGGGTAGATTCAGATTGGCTGTTAGGAAGAAGTTCTTCCCCATGAGGGTGATGAGACACTGGAACAGGTTGCCCAGGGAGGTGGTGGAAGCCTCATCCCTGGTGGTTTTTGAGGCCAGGCTGGATGTGGCTCTGGGCAACCTGATCTAGCGTGAGGTGTCCCTGCCCATGGCAGGGGGATTGGAGCTAGATGATCCTTGAGGTCCCTTCCAGCCCTGACAATTCTACAATTCTATGATTCTATAATACAATGACAGTGTCCTTGTGGGACCTGTCTAGGGTATTGCTGTCCTCCAGTCTTCACAGACATAATTTGCTTCTTTCCCAGACCTGGTGATTTGGCCTCTTGCCTAAAATGATAAAACAATAAATTCCATGAGGAAAGACACATTTCTTTATTTGATCAGGACACCACTTCCAGTTCCAGGAACACCTCTTCTATGAGAAGAGGCTGAGGCAGCTGGGGCTGCTCAGCCTGCAGAAGAGAAGGGTCCAGGAAGGCCTGAGCATGGCTTTGCAATACCTGAGGAGGGCCTCCAAGAAGGCTGCTGTAGCAGTTTGGGTCTGCCTCAACCCATCACAGCTGCAGAGGGACTGTTTACGAAGGCCTGCAGTGGCTGGACAAGGGGCAACAGTTTGAAATTAGGTAAGAGTAGATTGGGTGTTAGGAAGAAGTTCATTAGCATGAGGGTGGTGGACTGCTGGAACAGCTTGAGGCCTCATCCCTGGAGATACCCAAGGTCAGGCTAGACAGGTCTCTGGGCAACCTGATCTAGTGGAGGATGAACATGCAGACTGCAGAGGGGGTTGGACTAGATGACCTTTAGAGGTCTCTTCCAACTCAAACCATTCTGAGATTCTATGATTCCTTTGAATGAATGAGTTTTAACCCAGCCTAGCAGAGGAATCTTGAAATTTAAAATGGTGGTTCAGACAACATTCAAAGAGCTTTACACAACATTTGTTTCTATCTGGGGTCATTCATTTGCAGTACTCTTTTGTCTTCCAAGCTGTAGTAGAAATAAAGTTTTGCTTGGCTTAATTAGGGTTATGCCCTATGACTATTAAAGCAATACAGTATTTATTTTTCCTTCTTAATTATTAGAGAGCTTCACAGACACACTGCAATCCAATAACGTGAACTATGACTGACTCAGCTCTAGCAGCCAGGAGGACGACCAGGAGGTAGCAATCCTCAAAAGGCTGCAAATGAGTACTAAAATTACCTACAGGAATGAGTTTATTAACTCCTCACACAGGAGACCTCTGTCCAGTTACGTTGGCTGAATGTGAACATGCTGGCTGAACATGGGCCAGCAGTGTGTCCAGGTGGACAAGAAGACCAATGGCATCCTGGCCTGGATCAAAATCATTGTGCCCAGCAGGAGTACAGAAGGCTGCAGCTTCAGTACTGGGTTCAATTCTGGGTGCCACAGAATAGGAAAGACATTGAGGTCCTGGAACTTGTCCAGGGAATAGCAACAAGGCTAGTGAGGGGTTTGGAGGGTATCATAGGAGGAGTGGCTGAGGGAGCTGGGGTGGTTTAGTCTGGAGAAGTGAAGGCTAAGGGGGGATCTTATTGAGGGGAGATCAAACTGCTCTCTACAACTGCCTGAAGAGAGGTTGGAGCAAGGCTGGTGTTGGTCTCTTCTCACAAGTAGCAAGTGTCAGATGAGAGGGAATGGGTTTAACTTGTGCCAGGGGAGGTTTAGATTGGACATTTGGAATAACTTCTTTAGTGAGAGAGTGGTGAGGAGTTGGAACAGGCGGCCCAGGGAAGTGGTGGAGTCACCATCCCTGGAGGTGTACAAGAAGTGTGTACATGTGGTGCTTCAGGATATAGTTTAGTGGTCAGAGTAGAATAGCTAGATGATCCTTGAGGTCCCTTCCAACCCTGACAATTCTATGGTTCTATGACCTAGAAATAAAAGGAAATTAGCAGTCATTGAATTTCAGTTTATACAGGGCATCAAATACCACATTAGAACTCTGAGACAGTAAATTCCAAGTGTGTCTTTCTCTGGATTTTTGTAATCAATAAATATATTTCAGGGAATGAGTATTATCTCACCATCACTGGAGGTGTTTGAGACTGGATGAGGCACTTGGTGCCATGGTTTAGTTGCTTAGATGGTGCTGGATGATAGGTTGGACTCGATGATCTCAAAGGTCTTTTCCAACCTGGTTAATTCTATTCTATTCTATTCTATTCTATTCTATTCTATTCTATTCTATTCTATTCATTCTAATACAATACAATACAATACAATACAATACAATACACCAGGTTGAAAAAGACCTTCAAGATCATCATGTCGAACCCATCAACCAATCCAACCCACCTAATCAACTAAACCATGGCACCAAGCACCCCATCCAGTCTCTTCCTAAATACCTCCAGGGATGGTGACTCCACCACCTCCCTGGGCAGCACATTCCAATGGCCAATCTCTCTTTCTGGGAAGAACTTCTTCATAACATCCAGCCTAAACCTGCCCTGGTGCAGCCTGAGATTGTGTCCTCTTGTTTTGCTACTGGCTGCCTGGGAGAAGAGACCAACCTCTGCCTGTCTACAACCTCCCTACCTCCCTTCAGGTAGTTGTAGAGAGCAAGAAGGTCTCCCCTGAGTCTCCTCTTATCCAGGCTAAGCAACCCCAGCTCCCTCAGTCTCTCCTCATAGGGCTTGTGTTCCAAACTCCTCACCAACTTCGTTGCCCTTCTCTGGACATGTTCCAGAGAACCTATCTATCCTATCCTATCCTATCCTATCCTATCCTATCCTATCCTATCCTATCCTAATATCACTCTCAGAGCATTCTCCTGAGAGGCTAATGCAGAACTCTTGCTGGTTGATTGCCACATTTTCTTCTAGCCCTCATTTCCAGCACGTAACAGATGATGTGAGTTAAGCAGAGCCTTAGTGTCTCTGTCCTCTTGGCTCCTTTAAACTTCCCTGTGAAGCCAGTTTCTTTGCTGTGATACCCATAAATCTTCAAATAGATTGGAAAGCCCCTAGCTACCCCATAATATTAGCCTACTGAGAAAATGCTTTTTTGCTGTACCCATTCTTCACATGGGCTTCCCACAGCTTTCAGCAGGAGCTGAGCAAGCTTCTGATGGCAAAAAACCATTGTTCACTGTAAAGCCATCTCTACAGGATCACTGCAAACAATATGGATACAAACCAACAGTTTTAAATTGCTGTTTTCAATCATTTTTAGCTGATTCTCACCCCCTGTTGCTTTTTTTTTTCAGTTATGATGGACCTGTCTGCCCAGACTTTACATTGATGTATTTTTTCTTCTGGTAGAAGGCTTTTCCTTGCTTTTTCTATAGCAAGGAAACATATTCAAGGCCATTGTTAGTAGCAGCATTGCAGGCATTGATAATGCATGCATGTGTGGGGATCTCACAAAGATACCAAGCAGCTTATACCTGAAAATACCTACTTATAAATACCTATATAGGCCTGGGTAGTACATAGAAGATGCACCTTGTAATTACATTGCCAACTTTTACAGGAAAGGAGACAACAAAAAGATATTCTGAACATCACTGTAATTAATGGATCAAACAGAACTCTCAAGTGCAAATTCTTCCATTATTTTTTTTTTCCATGTGTTTGTCACAGGCTACATTATCTTCATTTTTTATTCAGCAGCCTCATTAAATTGTGGATTTTTCTTTTTGATCAAGAAAAGAATTAGCAAGTCTTTTATAAAAGGAGAGGGGGAGAGAGGCTGGGCAGGGACTGGCTGGAGAGCAGCCCAGAGGAGAGAGACTTGGGGGTGCTGGTGGACAAGCAGCTCAACAGGAGCTCTCAATGTGCACTTGCAGCCTGCAAAGCCAATCAGATGCTGGGCTGCAGCAGGAGAAGTGTGGCCAGCAGGGCAAGGGAGGGGATTCTCCCCCTCTACTCAGCTCTGGTAAGACCCCACCTGGAGTACTGCCTCCAGTTCTGGAGCCCCTATTACAAGAGGGATCTGGAGGTGCTGGAAGGTGTCCAGAGAAGGGCCACGAGGATGATCAGAGGGCTGGAGCAGCTCTCCTATGAGGACAGACTGAAGGAGTTGGGGCTGTTCAGTCTGGAGAAGAGAAGGCTCTGAGGTGACCTCACTGTGGCCTTCCAGTATCTGAAGGGGGCTACAAGAAGGCTGGGGAGGGACTTCTCAGGATCTCAGGTAGTGATAGGACTAGGGGGAATGGAATGAAGCTGGAGGTGGGGAGATTCAGGCTGGATGTGAGGAGGAAGTTCTTCCCCATGAGAGTGGTGAAGCCCTGGAATGGGTTGTCCAGGGAGGTGGTTGAGGCCCCGTCCCAGGAGGTGTTTAAGCCCAGGCTGGATGAGGCTCTGGCCAGCCTGATCTAGTGTGGGGTGTCCCTGCCCATGGCACAGGGGTTGGAACTAGATGATCCTTGTGGTCCCTTCCAACCCTGACTGATACTATGATCCTATAAGCTTATAGTTCCATGGAATTCCAATGTATTCTAAAACTTCAAAAGTGTTCTTGGCTGTTTTCCACTAAAAAAATAGTAAACTGACGTGGCCTACTATGGACCATTTTAAGGGCAACAAAGCTGGTGCCTGACCACTCTTTCCACAACAAAAATTTCCTAATGTCCAGTCTAAACCTACCCAGTCACAGCTTGAGGACATTCCCTCTTGTTCTATCACTAATTACCTGGCAGAAGAGAACAGCACCAGCTTTGATTTGGGCAGTGGGCAGCTCTCAGTTAGCTGATCAATGAAGATGGCACTGGTACTTTTTATCTATCACAAGAATTTTGCTGGATGAGTTTAGGAAAGATGTTGAGTTGCTGGAAAGTGTCCAGAGAAGGGCAACAAAGCTGGGGAGGGGTTTGGAGCACAGCCCTATGAGGAGAGGCTGAGGGAGCTGGGGTTGCTTAGCCTGGAAAAGACGAGGCTCAGGGGAGACCTTCTTGCTGCCTACAACTCCCTGAAGGGAGGCTGTAGCCAGATCGGGGTTGGTCATTGGAATGTGCTGTCCAGGGAGGTGGTGGGGTCACCATCAATGGAAGTGTTTAGGAAGTGACTGGATGGGGTGCTTGGTGCCATGGTTTAGTTGATTAGATAGTGTTGGGTGATAGGTTGGACTCGGGTCTCAAAGGTCTTTTCTGACCTGGTTAATTCTATTCTACTCTATTCTATTCTAAAATCTATTGTGTAGTTCTTTAATCACAATTAATTCAGGCAGTGTCAAATGAAAATGAAGGACATGGACCTGCTGGAGTGGATCCAGAGGGCCACAAAGGTGACTGGGGCCCTGGAACACCCTTCCTATGAAGACAGTCTGAGGAAGCTGGGGTTGTTCAGCCTGGAGAAGAGGCGGCTTTGGAAACACCTAATAGCAGCCTTCCAGCACCTGAAGGAGGCCTCCAAGAAGGCTGCAGAGGGACTGTTTGCAAAGGCCTGCAGTGACAGGACCAGGGGCAATGGTTTCAAATAAAAGAAGAATAGATTTAGGTTGGGTTTTAGGAATAAGTTGTTTAGAATGAGGGTAGTGGGACACTGGAACTGGTTGCTCAGGGAGGGAGTTGAGGCTCCATCCCTGGATATATTCTGAGCAGCCTGATCTAGTGAAGGATGTCCCTGCTCACTGCAGGGAGGTTGGACTAGATGACATTTGGAAGTGCCTTCCAACCTAAACCATTCTATGTCAGTCACAGCGTAAAAACTCTTAAAGACTTGATTACAGAATGCAGGGAGATATTACCATAGAATCACAGAACCATTTACATTGCAAAAGACCTTCAAGATTATCAAGTCCAAGCATTAACTCTACTCTGCCAACACTTAAGTGATATCCCCAAGTACCACACCAACGCAACTATAAAATGCATCCAGGGATGGTGACCCCACCACCTCCTGGGCAGCCTCTTCCAATGCTTAAAAACCCTTACAGTGAATAACCTTTTCCTAATGTCCAGTTGAAACGCCCCCTGGTGCAGCTTGAGGCCTTTCCCTCTTGTTCTTTTACTAGTTAACTGGAAGGGGAGACCAGCATCCATGCCACTACAGCTCCTTTTAGAGAGCAGTTGGATCTCCCATCAGCCTCATTTTTTTCAGACTAAACAGCCCCAGTTCCCTCAGCTGCTTCTCATCAGACTTGTTCTCTAAGCCCTTCACCAGGTTAGTTGCTCTCTTCTGGACTCACTCAAGCACCTCAATGTCTTCTTTGTACTGAGATGCTCAAAACTGAACACAATACTCAAGGTGTGGCCTCACCAATGCAGAGTACAGAGGGACTATCACCTCCCTGGTCCTGCTTGCCACACTATTTTTAATACAAGCCAGAAAGCCCTTGGCTTTCTTGGCCACCTGGGCACACTGCTTGCTCATATTCAGCCATCTGTCAATCAGTACCCCCAGGTCCCTTTGCAGTGGGCAGCTTTCCGTCCACTCTTTCCCAGGCCTGTAGCATTACCATTTTGCATCCCAAGTGCAGGACCCAGCACCAGGCTTTGTTGAAGCTCATTGAGCTGTATACAGCCCATCAATCCAGTCTGTCCATCTGTAGAGCCTCCCTACCCTCAAGCATGTCAGCACTCCCACTCAACTTGCTGTCATCCACAAATGTACCGAGGGCACACCCTATCTCCTCATCAAGATCACTGATAAAGATGTTCAACAGAAGTGCTCCCAACACTGAGCCCTGAGGAACACCACTTGTGACAGGCTGCCAGCTGGGCTTAACTCCATTCACCACCACTCCTTTGGCCTGGATGTCCTGCCAGTGCCCATCCAAGCCATTTTTTTCATGAGAGTGCTATGAGAAACACTGTCCAGGGACATGACATCCACAGCCTTTCCCTCATCCACTAGGTGGGTCATCTTGCCATAGAATGACATCAGGCTTGTCAAGCAGGACCTGCCTTTCACAAGCCCATGCTGACTGGGCCTGATTGCCCGGTTGTCCTATATATGGTGCATAATTAAGCTCAAGATGATCTGCTCCATGACCTCCCCTGGCGCTGAGGTCAGACTCTCACTAGGAAACATCTTTCTTTAAGCTGTGCTTTCCTCATAGGAAGTGGAGAGTAGATTCTGCATGCACAAAGTGGAATTCTCCTCACTTAGGCATCTGAAAGTTAAGATTTCATTATAAATCCACCATCAAAGTTCCTCTCTGTCATGAGAGCAGACACCCAAGCAGAAAGTCTTCACAGCATAAACCATCTATGCTTGCTCTGATGAGTCCCCATATGAAGCTATTTCTCTCTTTCATTAAACTCAAGAGCTCTATGTGGCCACCATCAACTAATTAGACCATTTTCAAGTGGCTAAATACAGACTGGAGGAATCCACTCAGGTTCTGGTTTATTGTCTGGGAAATGTATACAAGAATGGTTCAGACCACTGTCAATTCCATAAGGGCAACTAAATTTGGCACTTAGACATTGCAATTTCACAGCTAAGTAGAAATGCTCCCTACTCCATTTACTATTCAATTTATTACTATCATTTTATATATATATCTCTACACACAACCAAAATGCTGGACACAGCCACAGGCTGCCCAGAGAGGTTGTGGAGTCTCCTCCCCTGCAGACATTCAAAACCCACCTGGACACGTTCCTGTGTGACCTGCCCTGTCAGGGGGGTTGGACTAGATGATATTGTGAGGTCCCTTCCAACCCTTAACATTCTGTGATTCTGTGATGAGGAAATGGATTAAGGCATTGCAATAGTAAGGAAGATTTAATGTAGTTTTAAAGTCCTCATCTTGAATAGATGTTCATCATAGAAACTAAAATGTTCTACTTGTCCACCTCTGACTTTAAAGACGTGATAAGAGCAACATGCATGTCTAGCTTTATTTTTTAAGCAAAGCCATTGTTTCTCAGGAACACATGGAAATTTAAGCTTCAGGCTGGTCAAATTTAAGCTTCAGGCTGGGGCTGTTCAGTCTGAAGAAGAGAAGGCTCCGAGTAACCTCATTGTGGCCTTCCAGTATCAGAAGGGGGCCTACAAGAAGGCTGGGGAGGGACTTCTCAGGATCTCAGGTAGTGACAGGACTAGGGGGAATGGAATGAAGCTGGAGATGGGGAGATTCAGGCTAGATGTGAGGAGGAAGTTCTTCACCATGAGAGTGGTGAAGCCCTGGAATGGGTTGTCCAGGGAGGTGGTTGAGGCCCCGTCCCTGGAGGTGTCTAAGAGCAGGCTGGATGAGGCTCTGGCCAGCCTGATCTAGTGTGGGGTGTCCCTGCCCATGGCAGGGGGGTTGGAACTAGCTGATCCTTGTGGTCCCTGCCAACCCTGACTGATACTATGACACTATGATACTAAAAGTAAATTTCCAGTCTTTTATTTGTTTGCTTTGATTGCTAGATTCAGGTCTTCTGCTCTTTGCTCCTCTTCATGATGACCCAAAAAAACATTCTAATCATCACATAGACCTCACACAGTGTCTTGATTGTGTCAGCACAAGCTGATTGTTGCATGTCAGATACTCACTTTGTTAGCTTATTATTCAGGCCTAGGGGAAGAAAGGTAATGCATTCCAGCAACGTATAGACAAAACAAAAACATGTACTTGCAATTGCACAAAGGCAAAACATGAGGTAGTTTAAATGCTGGAAGGGAGCTTTGGATATTCCCTAACTTTAAAAGACACCTGACACCAAAACACACAGATCAAACATCATTTTTTGCCTCCTTGAGAAATTGAACATTCATCCTAAATAGGCAATACAGACTTCCAGAACCAAGCATGCCAATCAAATACAGGGATCCTTCTGCTTCTCAGAATTTCACTTTCATGTCTACAAGATGTTCATTTTTCCCCACTAACTCCAGGAAACATTCTGTTGGGACTAGGTCACTAACCTATCCTCTTGTTAGCAGCTTAGTAAAGTGGCTCACAGAATCATAGAATGACAGAATCACAGAATGGTAGGGGCCAGAAGGGACCTTGAAAGATCATCCAGTCCAACCCCCCTGCCAGAGCAGGATCACCTAGAGCAGATCACACAGGAACACATCCAGGCAGGTTTTGAATATCTCCAGAGAGGGAGAGTCCACAACCCCCCTGGGCAGCCTGTTCCAGGGTTCTGTCACCCTCACAGTAAACAAAATTTTCCTCCTGTTTCCATGGAACTTCCTATGCCTCAACTTCCACCCATTGCCCCTTGTCATTGAGCATCACTGAGATGGGTCTCTGAAATGGAAATAGAATAGAACAGAATAGAATAGAATAGAATAGAATAGAATAGAATAGAATAGAATAGAATAGAATAGAATTAACCAGGTTGGAAAAGGCCTTTGAGACCATCAAGCCCAACCTATCACTCAACACCATCCAATCAACTAAACCATGGCACCAACTGCCTCATCTAGTCTCTTCTTAAACACTTCCAGGGTGGTGACTCCTCCACCTCCCTGGGCAGCACATTCCAATGGCCAATCTCTCTTTTTGTGAAGAACTTCCTAACATATAGCCTAAACCTCCCCTGGCACAGCTTGAGACTGTGTCCTCTTGCTCTGGTGCTGGTTGCTTGGGAGAAGAGACCAACCCCCACCTGGCTGCAACCTCCCTTCAGGTAGTTGTAGGCAGAAATAAGGTCTCCCCTGAGCCTCCTCTTCTCCAGGCTAAGCAACCCCAGCTCCCTCAGCCTCTCCTCACAGGGCTGTGCTCCAAACCCCTCCCCAGCTTTGCTGTCCTTCTCTGGACATGTTCCAGCAAGTCAACAGTGAAAATATCACTGACACTAAAAGATTACTTTGTATATATATAGACATTCACAGAAAAATAAAATGGAATCCCTTCTCAACATTACCATATTTCTTGATGTGCAATCCCCCAGGAAAATAAAAATCAAACTGAGTAACTAAAAAAAAAATACCAAGATGATTGCTGGAAATTTCACAGCCATTTTGTCAACCCCCTGGTAGCTTCCAGCTTTACTAATTGTGATTCAGGATGAACAACTGAACCATTTTCAAGCTGACAGGAGCAACCAACTGCAAGTTTTTTGCACTAGGAAAAGAATTCAAAACTTGAGATTATGGTCAGGAGCGAAACTGTTAGGATTTGTCATCTTCTAGTCATGAGGGGATATATATAGAATGAAAAATCTGCTGGTACAAATACATGGCACACAATGCAACACATTAGAGAGGTTCTCCTCCTCCCTCTGCTCTGCTCTGCTCTGTTGAGAATGTATCACAGCATACTGCGTCCAGCTTTGGGCTCCCCAGTTCAAAAGACACAGAGATCTGCTGGAGAGGATTGAAAGGAAACTTGTGGGACTGGAATCTCTCTCCTATGAAGAAAGACTGAGAGACCTGGGGCTGTTTAGTCTGGAGAGGAGAAGGCTGAAGGGGAAACTTACCATCATCTATAAATGGAATGGAATGGAATGGAATGGAATGGAATGGAATGGAATGGAATGGAATGGAATGGAATGGAATGGAATGGAATGGAATAGAATAGAATAGAATAGAATAGACCAGACCAGGTTGGAAGAGACCTCCAAGATCATCGTGTCCAACCTATCAACCAATCCAACCCACCTAAACAACTAAACCATGCAGCCAAGCACCCCATCAAGTCTCCTAAAATCCTCCAGTGATGGCAACTCCACCACCTCCACGGACAGCCCATTCCAATAGGCAATCACTCTCTCTGTATAGAACTTCTTCCTAACATCCAGCCTAAACCTGCCCTGGCGCAGCCTGAGACTGTGTCCTCTTGTTCTGGTGCTGGCCGCCTGGGAGAAGAGACCAACCTCTGCCTGTCTACAACCTCCTTTCAGGTAGTTGTAGAGAGCAATAAGGTCACCCCTGAGTCTCCTCTTCTCCAGGCTAAGCAACCCCAGCTCCCTCAGCCTCTCCTCCTAGGCTTGTGTTCCAAACCCCTCACCAACCTTGTTGCCCTTCTCTGGACACCTTCCAGCAAGTCAACCTCCTTCCTAAACTGAGGGGCCCAGAACTGGACACAGGACTCAAGGAGCGGCCTAACCAGTGCAGCGTACAGGGCAGAATGACCTCCCTGCTCCTGCTGGCCACACTGTTCCTGATGCAGGCCAGGATGCCTTTGGCCCTCTTGGCTGCCTGGGCACACTGCAGGCTCATGTTCAGCCTACCATCGACCAGTACCCCCAGGTCCCTCTCTGCCTGGCCGCTCTCCAGCCACTCTGACCCCAGCCTGTAGCACTGCATGGGGTTGTTGAGGCCAATGTGCAGAACCCGGCACTTGGATGTGTTCAATCTCCTATCTGAGGGGTGGGTGTCAAGATGAAGGTACTGGGTTCTTTTCGGCAGGGTCCAGAGATAGGGCAAGGAACAATAGGTACAAGCTGGAACACAGGAGGTTCCACTTCAATATGAGGAGACACTTTATAATGAGGGTGAGAGAGCACTGGAACAGGCTGCCCAGAGAGGTTGTGGAGTCTCTTTCTCTGGAGACTTTCAAAACCTGCCTGAATGCATTCCTGCATGGACTACCTTAAATGATCCTGCTTTAGCAGAGGGGTTGGACTCGATGAGCTTCCAACCCCTAACATTCTGTGATTAATCCTTTGCTTGAAAATATATGCATCTGTTAATAATTAATCTATTGCCATCAAAGAGCCTGTGTATCTTCAAGTGCTACATAATCTATAATTAATGCTTTTTTTATGTCAGGACTGTTTCTAGTATTATGCTAACAGGTTGTATAACTAATTTAGTGCATTTCAGATCAGAAAATGAATCCAGATTTGTCCTTTTGAGATCTTTCCTTCTCTGCACCTATCTTTTTTATTTTAGATGCAGTGCTTGGCTAAATACATTTCAGCATACAGAAGCATAGAATGATAGAATTGTTAGGGTTGGAAGGGACCTCAAGCTCATCCAGTTACAACCCCACTGCCAGCAGCAGGGACACCTAACACTAGATCAGGTTGCTCAGACCCATATCCAGCCTGGCCTTAAAAGCCACCAGAGATGAGGCTTCCACCACCTCCCTGGGCAACCTGTGCCAGTCTCTCACCACCCTCATGGGGAAGAACTTCTTCCTAACATCCAATAGGAATCTACACGTCTATAGTTTTGCTCCATTCCCCCTAGTCCTATCACTCCTTGACACCCTAAAAAGTCCCTCCCCAGCCTTCTTGTAGCCCCCTTCAGATACTGGAAGTCTACAACTAGGTCTCCTCGGAGCCTTCTCTTCTCCAGATGGAACAGCCCCAACTCTCTCAGTCTGTCCTCATAGGAGAGGAGCTCCAGCCCTCTGCTCATCCTCGTGGCCCTTCTCTGGACATGTTCCAGCACCTCCAGATCCTTCCTGTAATAGGGGCTCCAGAACTGGACACAGTACTCCAGGTGGGGTCTCACCAGAGCAGAGTAGAGGGGGAGAATCACCTCCCTGGCCCTGCTGGCTCTGCTTTTCTTCATGCAGCCCAGGATGGGATTGGCTTTCTGGGCTTCAAGTACACTGGCTGACTCATGTTGAACTTATCCACCAGCACCCCCAAGTCCTTTTCTCAGAGCTGCTCTCAAGCCAGTCCCTGCCCAGCCTGTATCAGTGCTTGGGATTGCCCTGATCCAGGTGCAGGAACTTGCATTTGGTCTTGTTGAGCCTCATGAGGTTGTCATGGGCTCACCTCTTCAGCCTGTCAAGGAACATGACCTTGGAAAACAAGAGACATCTGCTACAAAGCCATTTGATAAAAGTGTGTTTTCAAGGGCATGGTCTTTGAGCGTGCTGCTGGGGCACAGAGATCTGCCCAGCTGGATTTTGCCAAGCCTGCATCTGTGCTAAGGTCTTCTGTTTGTTCTGCACTCATAAATGCTGCCTCCACGTGCAAGGGCCCTAACAACCTTGTTATCTCTGTGTCTCAGATCCAAGCCATAACCGCCTATTAAAGAAACCTTATGGCTTTTAATTATATTTAACTGCTGGAAATAAGGAGAGGCCAAGATTACAGGAGTACCTGCTTGAGACAAACAAGATGCATCTGAAGCACAGGACACATGCTACATGTCATTTGTGAGCTTCTCATACCAGTGACATTTACATCTCAGGGTATATAAGGGCTAATTAGACTATCAGTCACCACATTCCACAGAAAAAATTGTAATTATCAAACCACAGAATGGTCTGGGTTGGAAGGGACCTCCAAAGGTCATCCAGACCAGCCCCCTCTGCAGTCAGCAGGGACAGCCTCAACTAGATCAGGTTGCCCAGAGCCTTGTCCAGCCTGACCTTGAATATCTCCAGGCATGAGACCCCAACCACCTCCCTTGGCAACCTGTTCCAGTGTTCCACTACCCTCACAGTAAAGAACGTGTTCCTAACATCCAAATAACATTATTTTTGTTATTTATTTTTTCCAACACTCTACAGGTTAGTATATCTCTATATAGAGATTAGAGAGAGAGAGGTTAGGCCACACCTTGTGTCCAGTTCTGGGCCCCTCAGTTTAGGAAAGATGTTGAGTTGCTGGAAGGTGTCCAGAGAAGGGCAACAAAGCTGGGGAGGGGTTGGAGCACAGCCCTGTGAGGAGAGGCTGAGGGAGCTGGGGTTGCTTAGCCTGCAGAAGAGGAGGCTCAGGGGAGACCTTATTGCTCTCTACAACTACCTGAAGGGAGGTTGTAGCCAGGTGGGGGTTGGTCTCTTCTCCCAGGCAACCAGCACCAGAACAAGAGGACACAATCTCAAGCTGTGCCAGGGGAGGTTTAGGCTGGATGTTAGGAAGAAATTCTTCCAGAAAGAGAGATTGGCCATTGGAATGTGCTGCCCAGGGAGGTGGTGGGGTCACCATCAATCGAAGTGTTTAAAAGGAGACTGGATGAAGCACTTGGTGCCATGGTTTAGTTGATTAGATGGTGTTGAGTGATAGGTTGGACTTGATGATTTCAAAGGTCTTTTCCAACCTGGTTAATTCTGTATTCTGAGATATAGAGAGAGATAGTTATACATATAACTAAAAGCATGCAGGAGACAGTGGCTGATCATTTTGACAGGGGAGAAAAACCCCAAACCAAACCATATTTTGGCCCTGTGTGATTTTCATCTGTGAAATTTGCAAAAACACCAAGCTATTGATGCCATGTGTTGCAGGCCTTGCTTGGAAGAAACTCTTAATTTGATCTAACCAGATTTTTGACAGTGAGTTAAAGCTGCAAAGGACACACAGCCCATATAAAAGTTAAGGTCAGAGGTATTTCCAACTTCCAGGCACAAGTGGATCGTATTAAAAATTCATTCAGACTACCCACATTTAATCCACTTTTTTTTCCCCTTGACTTTCTGTCATCTCCTGTAAAGTCATTCAAAAAAGCAATAAAGGCCAGCATGGCTCCTGCCTAAGTAGATTACACGCTTCTGAGTTTCCTGAGGGCAGCAGTGAAGAAGTATCTACTTTCTCACCACCCAATGGAGCTGGAATTACTCCAAAGCTGTAGGGATTCAAGACAGAATGTTAACTAACTTCTTTCCCATTCCCCCTCACCTATCCCTAAAAAAACAATATTAATGGAGGCATAGTTAATGGCCATATAGAATAGAATAGCATAGCATAACATAGCATGGCATAGCATAGCATATAATAGAAGTTAGTTTATACAACTATGTTTATGTTAGTTTCAGCCCAGTGGCATGATTTAGACCTTATCATTATTTTCCCTTTTAGAATAGAATAGAATAGAATAGAATAGAATAGAATAGAATAGAATAGAATAGAATAGAATTAACCAGGTTGGAAAGAGACCTTAGAGATCATCAAGTTCAACCTATCACCCAACACCACCTAAGCAACTAATCCACGGCACTAAGCACCCCATCCAGTCTCTTCCTAAACACCTCCAGTGATGGTGACTCCACCATCTCCCTGGGTAGCACATTCCAATGGCCAATCACTCTTTGTGGGAAGAACTTCTTCCTAACATCCAGCTTAAACCTCCCTTGATATAATGTAAGAGATAGAAATTCCATACACAATGTGTTAGAAACTTCATCCTTCTTCCCTTCTGCATCACATGAAAATCAGGCAGGGCAATGCCTAGCTTGTGGCAAGGCAGGACTGGTATTTTAACTACAAGAAGAATTAAAATCCCTTGGTACAGATCATAGAATCATAGAATAGTCTGGATGGGAGGGGACCTCCAAAGCTCATCCAGTCTGACCTCCCCACAGTCAGCAGGGACATCCCCAACTCGATCAGGTTGCCCAGGGCCTCATCGAGCCTCACCTTGAACATCTCCAGGGATGGGGCCCCAACCACCTCCCTTGGCAACTTGCTATTCAAATTAGGCCAAATACTGCAGGAAGACTTGGAAAGGACACCACAGAACTTGTGAAAACAAACCAATTCTTTCAGAAGAAATAACTTCAATTTCTCTCTGCCATCTGTGTCTGTATCTGTTTCATGTGGCTTGATGAAAAAGCTTCTTCCTGTACAGAAATGTACAGAGGAGCTTGTTAAAAATGAGGTAAATGCTGCATCAAGCTACTCCTGTGACTCTTCTCAAACCTACACATAACAGTTTGGATCTCCTAATTGAAATATTTCTGACATTTGAAACAGCAAAACAGTTTAAACAAAGTCCATTTTAACGAGCTGTGCACCACACGTTTCTCCTGGTGTAAGATTTGTGTTCATTTTGTAGTTCTTTTTTTTTTTTTTTCCTTTTCTGTGCATGAATTTTTAACTCAGCAAGATCCCCATCCTGTCAGGAAGCCTTTCTGAAACATTTTAATTAGTTAACAGCTGTTGAAAAGTATGTCCTGTGTCAGTTATCATTGGAAACCACAGCTAGTTCCTCAACTTCTTCAAAGGAATACCTTTACAGTCGCCATCACTGGAGGTGTTTAAGAAGAGACTGGATGGGGCACTTGGTGCCATGGTTTAGTTGATTAGATGGTGTTGGGTGATGGGTTGGACTTGATGATCTTGAAGTTCTTTTCCAACCTGGTCTATTCTATTCTATTCTATTCTATTCTATTCTATTCTATTCTATTCTATTCCATTCCATTCCATTCCATTCCATTCCATTCCATTCCATTCTAGTCCTATTATATTCCCATCTATCCTTTCTATTATATTCTATTCTACTCTGTCTCTATTCTTATCTATCCTATTCTATTCTATTCTAATCTATTTTCATTTAATTTCCATTCCATTCCTATTCCTTCCATTCCAGTCCAGTCCAGTCCATTATAGTAAATGCCATTCCATTCCATTCCATTCCATTTATATTCTATTCTATTCTATTCTATTCTTCTATTTCTACTTATAATCTATTCTACTCTGTTCTATTCTATTCTATTCTAATCTATTCCATTCCATTCCTATTACCATTCCATTCCATTCCATTCCTATTATATTCCATTCCATTCTATCCTATTCCTATTCCTATTCCTATTCCATTCCACTATTAATATCCCCATTCCATTCTATGCCTATTCCTATTGCTATGTCTCTCTATCTCTCCATTCCATTTCCATTCCATTCCATTCCATTCCATTCCATTCCATTCCTATTATATTCCATTCCATTCCATTCCATTCCATTCCATTCCATTCCATTCCAGTCCAGTCCAGTCCAGTCCATTCTATTCCTGTTCTGTTCTATTCAATTCTATTCTATTCCATTCCATTCTATTCCATCCTTTCAGTTCCATCCTATTCTATTCTAACCTCATTTTGCCAGGGCACAAATTTGCATCCATCATAATTCAGCAACGATCTATGGCTGAATTTTCTGCTTTTCCAATCAACTTGCACTGTACTAGTGAAAAAATTTCTCTCCAATAGTTCTGAACTGGAATGTGACAGTCCTATTTTCTCCTAGGACAAACACCATGAAAGGTGTTAAGAGTTAATAAATAAATAAATAGATACATAAATAAATGTTTCCCTATGATCACTCTTTTATTGCAAATAAGTCATAGTCTTTTTCTTCTATTAACTGATTGCTGTCATTCTCTTCCTGAATGATTTTTCATCATTTTTGTATTTACTGATCACTCCATTTTAATTTTAATAAACTCTCTTCAGAATCATAGAATGGTCTTTGTTGGAAGGGGCTGCCAAAGGTCATCCAGTCCAACCCAGCTGCAGTCAGCAGGGACATCCTCAACTACATCAGTTTGCCCAGAGCCCTGTCAAGCCTCACCTTGAATATTTCCAGGGATGGGAACCCAACCACTTCCCTGGGTAACCTGTTCCAGTGTTCCACTACACTCATAGTAAAGAACTTATTCCTAACATCCAGTCTAAATCTGCTCTTCTCCAGCTTAAAGCCATTCACCCCAGAGTTCTTGCTGGCTTGACATGACCTTCTGTACAGACATTGTAAGAGGATTTATACATTCCAATTACATATTCCAAATACATATTACATTCCAATGGCCAATCTCTCTCTCTACGAAGAATGAAGAATTTCTTCCTAACATCCAGCCTAAACCTCCCCTGGCACAGCTTGAGACTGTGTCCTTTTGTTCTGGTGCTGGTTGCCTGGGAGAAGAGACCAACCCCCACCTGGCTACAACCTCCCTTGCAGGTAGTTGTAGAGAGCAATAAGGTCTCCCCTGAGCCTCCTCTTCTCCAGGCTAAGCAACCCCAGCTCCCTCAGCCTCTTCTCATAGGGCTTGTGTTCCAAACTCCTCAACAGACAGCCAAGTGCAAAGGCTGCAGGCTCAATTCAGAAACAGACTGTGTCTGCCCCTGCCCTTTTCTTCTGTCTTACCTCTGAAATGATTCCTCTCCCCCTCAGGCTACACATTCTCTATAAATGACATTGACACCTTCAGTCTGCCTTCCTGTCAGACAAATCATCATTTCTGCATTGTGGATTCAAAGCCATAAGGTTGGGAGATAAAAAAACACACACACCCCCAGACAACATCAACAAAACAACAACTGTGGAATTGCAGTGAGCAACATCAACAAATGTGCTGTGCACACAAAATGCTGTGGCAGATAACACATCCTTTGTATCAGATCTGTTATTTGTGCCCGTGGAGGTCTGAGAACAGCAGAGAGCTATCTGTCCACCCAAACATTTTCCCAGATGGGAAACAATAACATTAACAATTTGCTTTACTGGGAAAACGTTCTTTGATGTGCAGCTTGCAACTGCTACTGAGGAAGCAGCTGTGATACAGGGATGAAAAATCCAGGGAAAAACTCCAGAGACAAAACCTACCACTGACACATTCAGTGCCAGTAATTTTTCAGACTGGGATGTGGGGAATGGGAAGATGGCCATTTTCAAATTCCTCACTGTTGGTAAGCAACTGTTGAGAGTGACAGAGCCCTGGAGCAGGCTGCCCAGTGAGGCTCTGGAGTTTCCTTCTCTGGAGACTTTCAAACCTGTGTTCCTGTGTGGCCTGCCCTAGGTGATCCTGCTTTGGCAGGGGGTTTGGACTCAATGATCTGCCCAGGGAGGTGGTGGAGTCACCATCACTGGAGGTGTTTAGGAAGAGACTGGATGGGGTGCTTGGTGCCATGGTTTAGTTGATTATCATAGTATCATAGTATCAGTCAGGGTTGGAAGGGACCACAAGGATCAGCTAGTTCCAACCCCCCTGCCATGGGCAGGGACACCCCACACTAGATCAGGCTGGCCAGAGCCTCATCCAGCATGGTCTTAAACACCTCCAGGGACAGGGCCTCAACCACCTGGTTAGATGGTGTTGGGTGATGGGTTGGACTTGATGATCTTGAAGGTCTCTTCCAACCTGGTTAACTCAATTCCATTCCATTCCATTCCATTCAATTCCATTCCATTCCATTCCATTCCATTCCATTCCATTCCATTCCATTCCATTCCATTCCATTCCATTCCATTTCTATTCTATTCTAATTCACTCTATTGTCCAGCATCTATTTAAGTGCCTGTGTATATTTAAGCACTGGTTATACTCTACAAGCTTTATGGGTCTCCTATTAATTCTGCACCGAATGTGTCTAAAATTCCATCACCTTCAGTTAGACAGAGGAAGCAGAACCATTTATAGCTCAATTAGAACACAGGCTTCTAAGCAATCAAGTTAGAGCTGCTATTACAGCTAATAGAAATGTGAGTTATCTAGCTTATCCCATTAGAATTTTTGCTCGTTGCCCTTGAAAAGCACACTGGTTGTTTATAACCTTTGGAGATCAAAGGAGTGAGGGGAATTCCAAGGGTTGAAAGCACGGGTTTTGTTGTTATTGTTCCATGAAATTCAGTCCAGCTTTTGCTGGAAGTCAAAAGGTGTATTATTTCCCTCCCCTGGGTTTGTTGACATCTTGCCCAGCGAAAAAATAAACACAAAGCATTCTGAGGTTGGGTCTGAACTGTCAAAACATGAACAAAGTACACTGCATGTAGTTCAGGGATCATAAGGGAAAGCTGAACAAAGAAACAAGATACAGACAAGGAAATAATAAGTCTTCATGCCACCTTTCCAACACTCCGTGAGCTAAAGGAAGCTGAGGTGGTTACCTTCTTATGAACCCTTGCACACAACACATGGCTTAAACAGCTCACAGGGCCACAGGATGTTAGGGGTTGGAAGGGACCTCTGGAGATCATCATGTTCAACCCCCCTGCCAGAGCAGTACTATAGAATCTAGCACAGGTCACACAGGAGGGTTTTGAATGTCTCCAGAGAAGGAGACTCCACAACCTCTCTGCGGAGCCTGTTCCAGTGCTCTGTGATCCTCCCCATGAAGAAGTTCCTCTCTTCTCCTAGGGGACCACCATATGAGGCAGATTCTAACCTCATTTACAACAAAAGTGAAAAAACAGTCCAGATGCATTTGATTTCTTTTCACCAATCCCCAAGCTGGACTCAGCTCAGCAAAGCATTTCTTACTTCCTTATAGCCTTTTCCTGATGGCTACCTACTGTGACTAGCTCTGAAGCTGCTCTACCAGCAGCCTCTCATGAATTTCACAGTTTGGATATTGTACTTAGTGAATTTGAAAAGGAATATTGTAGGAATAAGTGTTTTTCTCTTCTGGATTTTAAACACCCCAACACTCCCCCAGATCCATCCCCAAAATACACAGAAACATTTACAAGATAACTACTTCAGGGAAGTGATTATCCTAAATCCTATTTATGCTCCTAAATCTAGTCTAATAGGTTATCAACTGCATGACTTAAAAAATCATGAGGTAATTTAGTCAATTTATTTCCACCTGACATTTCCATCTCCTTGCTTGTGCCACCTTGAACATGGAAGATTTCACCTCAGCATGAGGAGAAACTTCTTTACAGTGAGGGTGACAGAGCACTGGAACAGGTTGTAGAGGCTCCTTCTCTGGAGACTTTCCAAACCCACCTGGATGCATGCCTGTGTGGACTTCCCTAGGTGATCCTGCTTTTGGCAGGGGGGTTGGACTGGATGACCTCTGGAGATCCCTTCCAACCTCTAATGTCCTGTGATGCTGTGATA
>CM037632.1:5960142-5987471 GCA_015227895.2 Colaptes auratus | reverse complement strand
TCTGATGCAGCCCAGGATCTGATTGGCTTTCCGGGCTGCAAGTGCACATTGAGAGCTCCTGTTGAGCTTCTCCGCCCCCAGCACCCCCAAGTCTCTCTCCTCTGGGGCTGCTTCCCAGCCAGTCCTGCCCAGCCTGGATTTGTGCCTGGGATTGCCTCGACCCAGATGCAGGACCCTGCCCTTGGTCTTGTTGAAGCTCATGAGGTTGGCTTGTGCCCACCTCTCCAGCCTGTCCAGGTCCCTCTGGATGGCATCCCTTCCCTCCAGCGTGTCTGCTGCACCACACAGCTTGGTGTCATCAGCAAACTTGCTGAGGGTGCATCAATGCCACTGTCCATGGCACCACAAAGATGTTGAAACAAGCCTGGTCCCAGGACTGATCCCTGAGGGACTCCGCTTGTCCCTGGCCTCCCCTGGGACATGGACCATTGACAGCCACTCTTTGGGTGCAGCCATCAAGCCTGTTCTTTATCCATCTAGTGGTCCACCCATCAAACCCATGTGTCACCAGCTTTTAGAAGTGATGTGTCTTGGGCAGGGAACTACAGATGCACAAAGATTGCTCACTTTAAGTAAACCCTGATTCTGAGGTTCTTTCAACTGACACAGCTAATGCCTGATGAAGAAATGAGGAGGCAAAGTTAAGCAATGCATTTAAACAAAACCAAAAACAAAAACAAAACAAAACAAAACAAAACAAAACAAAACAAAACAAAACACATCCAGCCCTTTGTCAGTTGCAAAACCAATAACTCAACACATACACTGCAAGTATTTCTTATCAGTGATATGTGCCTGACATCAAAAGCCGTTAAATTAGGTTGGAAAATTTTCCAAGGCTTTAGGTTTCAATCAGGCTTCATCTACAAGTCAGGCCATAAAGGTAATCGTAGAACCCTAGAATTGTGAGGGTTGGAAGGGACCTCAAGAATCATCCTGTTCCAGCACACCTGACATGGGCAGGGACACCACACTACATCAGGTTGCTCAGAGCCACATCCAGCCTGGCCTTCAAAACCTCCAGGGATGAGTCTCCCACCACCTCCCTGGGCAACCTGTGCCAGTGTCTCACCATCCTCATGGGGAAGAACTTCTTTAGAATTCTAACATCCAATCTGAATCTACCCATTTCTAGTGTTCCTCCATTCCCCCTAGTCCTGTCACTACCTGACACTGTAAAAAGTCCTTGCCCAATTTTCTTGTAGCCCCCTTCAGATACTGGAAGGCCACAAGAAGGTCTCCTCAGAGCCATCTCTTCTCCAGACTGATCAACTCTCTGTCTGTCTCCATAGGAGAGGAGTTCAGACCTCTGATCGTCCTCATGGCCTTTCTCTGGACATGTTCCAGCATGTCCACATCTTTCTTGCATGAGGGGCTCCAGAGCTTGCTCTGCACTCCAAACTCTCAGATATAACATGCCTATCCCTTTGGTACCTCTGTAGTCACAGACAAAATCAGAAAGTTAAGCATTCTTAAGAGTTTGTGGCCAGATCTCATGATGAGTTTGACAGCACTGTGCAAGTTTCAAAGCTGATTGACTCTTGTCCTAATCTGCAGTGATTTGTGGCAGGGTTCCTTAAAGCAATGAAGCTGCCCAGGAAAGGGAAAAGAATAAGGATAAGGATAAGGATAAGGATAAGGATAAGGATAAGGATAAAGGAAAGGATAAGGATAAGGATAAGGATAAGGATAAGGATAAGGATAAGGATAGGATAGAATAGAATAGAATAGAATAGAATAGAATAGAATAGAATAGAATAGAATAGAATAGAATAGACGAGGTTGGAAAAGACCTTTGAGATCATCGAGTCCACCCTATCATCCAACACCATCTAATCAACTAAACCATGACACCAAGTGCCTCATCCAGTCTCTTCCTAAACACCTCCAGTGATGGTGATTCCATCACCTCCCTGGGCAGCCATTCCCATGGCCAATTTCTCTTTCTGTGAAGAACTTCCTAACATCCAGCCTTTGCTTTGGGAAAGGGAATTGTTAATGAGAATATCATCATTGCTCATCATGCACAAATCCACATCATGCAGCAAGTGAGAAAAAAGGAGGGACAATAGGGTTTGATGTGCTGGTTTGTGCTGGGCTTTTGCTTTGCAAGTGTTGCAATGTTCACACAATCTGTATAAGCTAAATCTTGTTTTCGTCTCGGCTTTAGGCACTTTGGAATTAAAGTCTATTGTTGGCCCTGCAAACAATCATTTTCTAATGAGGCTGTTGTTAACCAGCTTGAAAATCTTATTGAAATCACTCAGTGGTAGATCTCAATGAACCACATCATCATCTTTCTTCCTATTAAGACTTCTAAATAACATCAGGCACGACTAGAGTGTCTTCTACTAAACTAAAAGCCAATATTGGTCTGAATTGATGTTCTCCTGGGAAACCATTTCACTCAATTACAAGGCTGTGAGTTTTTATAGCTTTTCCCAAAGTACTTCATTTTGTAGCCTACACTCTTTTCTAAACTGCAGGTAGAAATGCTCCATGTGAAGCTGACTTTCAGTTATCATGGTACTGTCAAAAGGAAAACTTTTAAACTATGTCTACATTCACTTTGTCCGAAAGAAGCGGCAAACAAAATCAGCTGCAGTCATTCCTCGGTGACTGTCTTGGGGAGAATCAAAGGTAAGTAGACTGTGATGATAAGTTTGGCTGGTAAAAACAGTACTGAGAAAGTAAACTCAATGTGAGCTTAAGGAAAAAAAAAAAAGAATCACAGAATCTCAGAAACATTCAGGTTGGAAAAGAGCCTCAGGATCACCAAGCGCAACCCAGAGCCCTATTCTACAAAGTTCTCCCCTAAACCATAGCCCCAAGCACCACATCCAAAACACCTTGAAACACAGCCAGGCTTGGGGACTCAACTGCCTCCCTGGGCAGCACATTCCAATGCCTGACCACTCTTGCCATGAAAGAAATTTTCCTAATATCCTGTCTAACCTACCCAGTGGCAACTTGAGGCCATTCCCTCTTGTTCTATCACTAATTATCTGTGAGAAGAGACCAGCACCAACTGCTCCACAACCTCCTTTCAGGTAGTTGTAGAGAGCATTGTGGTCTCCCCTCAGCTTCTTCTTTTCCAAACAAACCATCCCCAGCTCTTTCAGTTGCTCTTCATCAGATTTATTCTCCAGGCCCTTCCCCAGCTTCCTTGCCCTCCTCTGCCCTGGCTCCAGCACCTCCATATCTCTCTTGTATTGAGGTGCCCAAAACTGGACACAGCACTCGAGGTGTGGCCTCACCAGCGCTGAGTACAAGGGGATAATCCCCTCCCTGCTCCTGCTGGACACAGCATTTCTAATCCCAGCCAGGGTGCCATTGGCTTTCTTGGCCACCTAGGCACACTGCTGGCTCATATTCAGCTGCTTCTCAATGAGCACCCTCAGGTCCCTTTCTGCCAGACAGCTTTCCAGCCACACTGCCCTAAGCCTGTAGTGCTGCTTGGGGTTGCTGTGACTTGAATTCTGTAAAAGGAAGAGCCAAGTCATAATCAATGAATGATGTACTAGAGGCATCTCTATAATGTTCTTGTGGGTTGAGCAAAAGGTTGGATTAGATATGAGGTTCCCTTAAATTAATTAATTGTTCTGTCAAAAGTCTTCCTGGTTATTGGATTGGGGATTATGCAAGTAGCTACTTGACCTAAGGCAAGCTATGTCATTTATGAAAGACAATCAAAATCTCCTTTCCACAGCTGCTTTTAAGTCATATTTCATTGCTTAGCCTGGAGAACAGGAGGCCCAGGGGAGAGCTTCTTGCTGTCTACAACTCCCTGAAGGGAGTTTGCAGCCAGGTGGGGGTTGGTCTCTTCTCCCAGGCAACCAGCACCAGAAGAAGAGGACACAGTCTCAAGTTGTGCCAGGGGAGGTTTAAACTGGATGTGAGGAAGAAATTTTTCACAGAAAGAGAGATTTGCCATTGGATTGTGCTGCCCAGGGAGGTGGTGGAGTCACCATCACTGCAGGTGTTTAATAAAAGACTGGATGAGGCACGTGGTGCCATGGTTTAGTTGATTAGATGGTGTTGGGTGATAGGTTGGACTTGATGATCTTGAAGGTCTTTTCCAACCTGGTCTATTCTATTCTATTCTATTCTATTCTATTCTATTCTATTCTATTCTATTCTATTCTATTCTATTCTATTCTATTCTACTCTACTCTACTCTATTCTATTCTATTCTATTCTATTCTATTCTATTCTATTCTACCTTACTTGAGAATTACTGGTCTTATAAGAAGTGAATATTTTAAATGGCATTGGGAAAACTGAGTATGTAGGAAGTGAACTTTTTTTTCTCATTTAGAGATGAGGACTCAAGCCAGGATGCAATTAGCAAAACAAAGAAAGGGGTCAAAAGTGGTAGATATATAGCCAGTATCTGGGTTTTGAAAATGATGAGATTATAGAATGTTTTCCCTCTTCATTCTTACTGAGAAAATAAAATTAGAAATGGTGCATTTGACTGAGATTGCACTTTCTTATGGGTTATTAAATATATCTTTGAGTGACCACAGAACATCTACAGTTCTTCCAGAAAACTGCCTTTCCCCCTTCTCAGTGCTCTGAATCAGTTGTTCTAATTCATCATCAGATATTTATTACAGTTTTGCATGTATGCTGCCTGTGAGGATTTGTACCCAGGAAAGTTCTGTATCACAAATTATGTGCAATTATAAGGTGCAAACCTCACTTAGGGACAGATCATAGAATTGTTAGGGTTGGAAGGGACCTCAAGGATCATCCAGTTCCAACCCCCCTGCCATGGGCAGGGACACCTCACACTACAGCAGGTTGCTCACAGCCCCATCCAGCCTGGCCTTAAAAACCTCCAGGGATGAGGCTTCCACCACCTCCCTGGACAACAGCAATCCTTTAGATGTCTAAAGGGACGAAGGAACAACATTAGCTGGATGTTATAGAAACAAAAGGTTATTTCAGCATCCTTCTCCGGTGTTGATCTTGTCCACCTGCTTCACTTCAGAAAGGTAAAAGATTGTTTTAATCCTGGTTGCTTGCTTTATATCCTCAAGGCATTTCTGGTTCAAACTGTTTTCTTTGTAAAAAATAAAAATACAGACAGCCAGGCAAAGTTACCAAAGGCACCTTTGAGCCTGACATTGTGTTTTCCTAAGAAAAGTTGACTACTTCAAAAATAATGCCCTTCTTTTCTCTTCTTTTCATTTACTATTTATTTTGCTTCAGAATTTCAGACCACTGGAAACCAGAACTGTGAAAAAGAAGGGGAAAAATACAACTTTTTGGAAACACAGAAACTTTTAAGTCTTTACCACGGCATTTTCATAGAATCATAGTACTGTTAGGGTTGGAAGGGACCTCAAGGATAGGATAGAACGGAATGGAACGGAATGGAACGGAACGGAATGGAATGGAATAGAATAGAATAGAATAGAATAGAATAGAATAGAATAGAATAGAATAGAATAGAATAGAATAGAATAGACCAGACCAGGTTGGAAGAGACCTTCAAGATCATCGTGTCCAACCTATCATCCAACACCACCTAATCAACTAAACCATGGCACCAAGCACCCTATCAAGTCTCCTCCTGAACACCTCCAGTGACAGCGACTCCACCACCTCCCCACCTCCTCATAGGGCTTGTGTTCCAAGCCCCTCACATCCAGTTCCAATCCCCCTGCCATGGGCAGGGACACCTCACACCAGATCAAGTTGCTCAGAGACACAGCCAGACTGGAATTAAAAACCTCCAGGGATGAGGCTCCCACCACCTCCCAGGGCAACCTGTGCCAGTGTCTCACCACCCTCATGGGGAAGAATTTCTTTTTAGCATCCAATCTGAATCTATCCATTTGTAGTTTTTTCTTTCCAATCCCCCCAGTCCTATCACCCCCTGACACCCTCAAAAGTCCCTCCCCAGCTTTCTTGTAGCCCCCTTCACATAGTGGAAGGCCGCAGTAAGGACTCCTTAGAGCCTTCTCTTCTCCAGACTTCAGATGTGCTGTGTCTATCTCATCCTATCACAGACTCCTTTTTCATTAAGACTGTGGTCATCTGAAAGCTGCTAAATTATCACCACTTGGACTCAGCTGAAAGTAAACTCAGGAAACTAAAGTAATTGTAGAATTATGAAGTTTCACTCTCATATCTGGTAGCCTTTTTTTTGTTACTCTGTTGATTTTTGACTTCTACTCTAGAATATATTCTAAAGTCTTTCATTAACATCATGTGATTGGGCAGGAAGGTGCTGGCCAGAGCTTTGAGGTGAATCTGCTAAGATCTTGTGCATATACACTGAACCCCTCAAACCCTATCTACAGTTTGCTAAACTCAAGAGAGCTAGACTTTTATTAACATGGAAACTGGATTGCTGCAAGTCTTGAAAATAAAGAAGTTCACATCACTACCAGGAAAAAAAAAACCAACAGCTTCCCTTTGCCCATTGTGTCCTTATGGTCACCCCTGAGCCTCCTCTTCTGCAGGCTAAGCAACCCCAGCTCCCTCAGCCTCTCCTCATAGGGCTTGTCTTCCAAACCCCTCACCAACTTTGTTGTCCTTATGGATGGATGGATCTGTGTTTCCTGAAAGCTATACCCTGTGTGGATAAAGAGTTTCTCACCTGCTTCTGAAATGCAAATGCTTTAGGGATGATGTGAACCAACTCTCCATTTTTCTTCTTTCATTTAAATAACTTTATCTTCTGGAAAAAATAAAAAAGAAATATTCCAAGCTATGCAGCTAATATCTGAGGTATTGGGATAAACATTTCAGTTGAGAGGGAACTCTTTCTCATTGTTTTAGGAGCCACAAATAAGCATTTTTTTCCCCCTGAAATGGCTGCATCATTACCTTTCTCTGCAGCTCCACAGTAGGATGTTGGTTCTAAATTACTCCAGGGTGAATCCATGCATCATTGCAGCCTGAAAAAAATGCCCTAGAGGCTACACATGAAGCCAAAAAAACTGTTAAATTAGGCATTGTATGTATAGCAACAGAATTTACTCTAAAGTTTAGAAGTAGGACAGGTAATACAGGAACTGAAGAATAATGGGTAGAATTAACTTGGTCTGGTTTAGCTGTTTAAAAGTTAAATGCCTCTCTGTATTCTGCCCTACAATCAATGGGATGAATTAGTCTCTTCTGGGTGATGCAACCTGGTTCAGATTTGGTCTGGAAGTGTTTAGTACTGGGCCCCTCACTTTAGGAAAGATGTTGAGTTGCTGGAAACATGTCCAGAGAAGGGCAACAAAGATGCTGAGGGGGTTTGGAGCACAGCCCTATGAGGAGAGGATGAGGGAGGCGGGGTTGCTTAGCCTGGAGAAGAGGAGGCTCAGGGGAGACCTTCTTGCTCTCCACAACTACCTGAAGGGAGGTAGTAGCCAAGAGGGGGTTGGTCTCTTCTCCCAGGCAACCAGCACCAGAACAAGAGGACACAGTCTCAAGCTGCGCCAGGGGAAGTTTAGGCTGGGTGTTAGGAAGAAGTTCTTCCCAGAAAGAGAGATTGGCCGTTGGAATGTGCTGCCCAGGTAGGTGGTGGAGTCACCATCACTGGAGGTGTTTAGGAAGAGACTGGATGGGGTGCTTGGTGCCATGGTTTAGTTGATTAGATGGTGTTGGGTGATAGGTTGGACTTGATGATCTCCAAGGTCTTTTCCAACCTGGCTAATTCTATTCTATTTTCATCACTTGACAAGAAAGGCAGTCTAGGATTACAAGTTTACACACCCAGGCAGGAGTGTTCCTGATACTGTATTTCAGTTCAGTTATTCGAATTAATCCCATTCAGGAAGACTACATTAAATGCTGTATGCCAGGGAAAGTGGCAGAGCTGAAGCTAAGACCCAAATCTTGCAGTTCACAGATTCCTGGAGTGGTTTAGGTTGAAAAGGACCTTAAAGATCATCTAGTTCCAACCACCCTGCAAGGGGCAGAGACACCTTTCACAAGACCAGGTTGTTCCAGGCCCCATCCAACCCGTTCTTGGACACCTCCACGTGGTGGACACTCACAGCCTTTCTCGTTCCATTGTCCCACCACAGTATCACAGTATCACAGTATCACCAAGACTGGGAGAGACCTCAAAGATCATCCAGTCCAACCTGTCACCACAGACCTCAGGACTAGACCATGGCACAAGTGCCACATCCAGTGCCCTCTTGAACACCTCCAGGGATGGTGACTCCACCACCTCCCTGGGCAGCACATTCCAATGACGAATGATTCTCTTGGTGAAGAACTTTCTCCTCACCTCCAGCCTAAACTTCCCTGGTGCAGCTTGAGACTGCGTCCTCTTGTTCTGGTGCTGGTTGCTAGAGAGAAGAGACCAACCTCTTCCTGGCTACAACCACCTTTCAGGTAGTTGTAGAGAGTAATGAGGTCACCCCTGAGCCTCCTCTTCTCCAGGCTAAACAATCCCAGCTCCCTCAACCTCTCCTCATAGGCTTGTGCTGAAGGCCTCTCACCAGCCTTGTTGCCCTTTTCTGGACATGTTCAAGTGTCTTGATGTCCTTCCTAAACTGAGGGACCCAGAACTGGACACAGTACTCAAAGGAGTACACCATCCTCACTGTAAAGAATTTCTTCCTAATCACCAGGCTAAATCTCTCCTCCATAAGCTTCAATCCATTCCTTCTCATCCTATCACTACAAGCCCTTGTAAAAAGTCCCTTCCCAGGTTTCTTGTAGGCCCCCTTCAGGTCCTGGAAGGCTCCTCTAAGGTTTCCCCAAACCCTTCTTTTCTCCAGGCTGAGCAGCCCCAACTCTGTGCTCGTAGCAGAGGTGCTCCAACCCTCTGATCATCTTTGTGGCCTCCTCTGGACCTGCTCCAGCTGTTCCATGTCCCTCTTATGCTAAGGCAACCTGAACTGGATGCAGTACTGCAGGTGGGGATCTCATGAGAGCAGAGCTTGTCAGCACTGTGCACAGTTCATTGACACATGCTAATACTCACCTTGCTTCCTGTCCTCAGGAGAACTTTTCAATTGGACAAGAGACAGGAGGTAAGGGCAGTCAGAGCTCTATGACTCAATTTGCTGTGGAAAGATTTTATTTGCTCAAATATGGGTTTCTTGGTGGCTTGTTAACATATTGCATGGATACACTTGAGCTGAATCTTGATTTAAACCCAGAAGATCATAAAGTCTGAGACTTGATTGGGGGGTTTTATTAGTAGAAGGCTATAAACCAATCCAGGAGCTAAAGGACACTTTGTGCATTTATAGTTCCTCGGTGTCTGTTTCGGGTAATGGAAGGTTTCTTCATGGAAGGCTGCAAAAACAGTTTAAACAGTCCTTGTAGTGGAAACAGAAGTAGTCTTGTCAAGCATTCAGAAAGAAAAAACCTCAAAGAAGGTGCCTGAATTGTATTCTTTATTTCTGCACAGCGCTCTGTGGCATGAAAAGGCAGTTTTCAGCAGGCGCTTGGGCTTTGACAGCTGCTCCATTTTCGAGTGTTCTGATATCACCAAAAGACAGAAAATGCAATTTTAATGTTCTTGAACAACATGGTTGTGAATCATTGCTGTGGGCTTGCATTCCTAGCCCTGCCCTAACAAGGACTGAGTGCAGGAGAAGTTTCCTCTAGACACAATCCCCCTATGACTATGAACATAGTGCCAGTTAGACTTACCTCCCTTCCTGAAGGGAGGTTGTAGCCAGGTGGGGACTGGTCTTTTCTCCCAGGCAACCAGGACCAGAGCAAGAAGACACAGTCTCAAGCTGTGCCAGGGCAGGTTTAGGCTGGATGTTAGGAAGAAGTTCTTCACAGAAATAGAGATTGCCCATTGGAATGTGCTGCCCAGGGAGGTGGTGGAGTTGCCATCACTGGAGGTGTTTAGGAGGAGACTGGATGGGGTGCTTGGTACCATGGTTTAGTGGATTAGATGGTGTTGGATGATAGGTTGGACACAATGCTCTCAAAGGTCTCTTCCAACCTATTCTATTCTATTCTATTCTATTCTATTCTATTCTATTCTATTCTATTCTATTCTATTCTATTCTATTCTATTCCTATTCTATTCTATTCTACTCTACTCTACTCTACCTCCCAACAAGTAATCTCCCAGAACTTTGGGTTATAACAAATGGCTGAGTGGGTTACTTGCACATTTGCAGACCATTTTAGGTACAGAGCATATATGTTTGCTGTTTTTCAGCAGGTTGCTAGCCAGTAAATCATTTGATTCTATTCTATTCTATATTTATGCTTTTGAATGATGGCAATGACTTACATGTTTGCATTAAGCTACTTATATTCTTTCAGCAGAGCATTATAATTGCTTCTCACTGTGAATTCTTTCTTTTTCTGAGGTATTTATTGATGATGCATCAATCAGTCTCTGTATGTGCTTCGACCCAGATGTATATCACAGGATCACAGGATGTGAGGAGTTGGAAGGGACCTCTGAAGACCATCGAGTCCAACCCCCCTGCCAGAGCAGGGCCATAGACTCCAGCACAGGCCACAGAGGAACACATTCAGATGGGTCCTGAAAGTCTCCAGAGAAGGAGACTCCACAACCTCTCTCAGGAGCTTGTTCCAGTGCTCTGTGACCCTCACAATTATGAAGTTTCTCCTCGTGTTGAGGTGGAACCTCCTGGGCTGTAGTTTATATCCACTGCCCCTTGTACTATCACAGGGTGCAACTGAGCAGAGCCTGATCTCCAGAGGTCCCTTCCAACCCCTAGCATCCTGTGATCCTGTGATGCAGTGGAAAACTTGTTTAATCTTCCTTAAAAATCTTTCATCACTCAGAAAGAAATATCTCACCTAGGGGAGGATGCAGTACTGCACAGGAGAGAGAAAAACACAACTGTGGATGATTTGGGGGATTAAAGTGAGTTGCCTTTTTAACTAAGGGCATTTATTCCCCTTAAAAATATGAATTCAGTCATGAGGTGCAGATAATTTTACCTAATCACAGAACCACCAAGGTTGGAAGAGACCTCAAAGATCATCAAGTCCAACCTGTCACCACAGACCTCATGACTACTAAACCGTGGCACCAAGTGCCACGTCCAATCCCCACTTGAACACCTCCAGGGATGTTTCTGTGAAGCTCAGGTTCTACAGCAAGGGTGTGAAAAGAGTGTTTGCTCTGCCTGCACGGCCTCAGTGTTTTCTGGAAGAAGAAACAAGGTGAGAAATCTAACAGCTTAAGAAAAGAGTGTAAGCTGGAAGCTGCACATTGTATATGCTCACTGATTTTTAAATGTGAGAGACATGATGATTCCCAAAGCTGTAAATTGAAGGAGGTTATCACATGCATGGCTTGCCCCTGTTGGGGTTTTTTTTTAGGGGGGTGGGGGATGTGGTCATTTTGATTTTTTTTAATTGTATTTCTATTTTTAAGCAAGGGGCAGCCTCTATCATTTATGTAAAATCACTGCTGGTTGCATTCGATAAACCTAATGAGATCTTTGACCTTTCCCAAAGGTCTATTACTGGAGATCTCAAAGGACTGCAAAAGGGAGAGGCGTTTCCTACCAGGTGCTTCCTTTCTGAGGACATGCAGTACCCTTTCACTGGAGGCAGAAAGGTGGGAGGTGAACACTTGAGCTTGCAGTGGACATGGGTGGCAATTTCACTAACAGGTCCTTTTCATAGAATAATAGAATCAACCAGCTTGGAAAAGACCTCATATATCATTAACTCAAACCTATAACCTGAAGTAGAATAGAACAGAACAGAACAGAATGGAATGGAATGGAATGGAATGGAATGGAATGGAATGGAATGGAATGGAATGGAATGGAATGGAATGGAATGGAATGGAATTGACCAGGTTGGAAAGGACCTTTGAGATCATCAAGTCCAACCTATCACCCAACACCATCTAATCAACTAAACCATGGCACCAAGTGCCCCATCCAGCCTCTTCCTAAACACTTCCAGTGATGGTGACTCCACCACCTCCCTGGGCAGCACATTTCAATGGCCAATCTCTCTTTCTGGGGAGAACTTCTTCCTAATATCCAGCCTAAACTTCCCCTGGTGCAGCTTGAGACTGTGTCCCCTTGTTCTGGTGCTGGTTGCCTGGGAGAAGAGGTACCCACACCTGGCTACAACCTCCCTTCAGGTAGTTGCAGAGAGCAATAAGGAGGAGATATTCAAGGTGAGGCTCTATGAGTTCCTGGGAAGCCTGATCTAGTTGGGGATGTCCCTGCTAACTGCAGGGAGGTCAGACTGGATGACCATTGGAGGTCTCTTCTGACCTGGACCATTCTATGATTCTATGATCACTGTAATTCCTCAGAGCAGAAAATTAGTCCTTGATTGAGTCCCCTTGGAATGATCAACAGAAAGTTAAGAAAATTCCTCTATATACATGCAAAAAGCAAGATGAACTTGCTTCAGTCCTGCAGCACTGGGATGATATCAGCTTCTTCATGTGTCCATAGTGTCATGGGGTCAGGGTTGGGCAATACCTTCAAATCAACCAGAGAGCTTTCAGTAATAGAATTTTTGAAGGCAGTGTTCATTAGCCTCCCAATAAAAGAAATAATAATATAATAATAATAATAATAATAATAATAATAATAATAATAAAAGTCTAGAAGGATTGAAGCATCTGATCTTGCTAAAATATACCAGGTCTACGAAGAGACCATGTGTCTGGGTAAGGCTGAGCTGAGAAACATGCAATTTAGTCATTCCACAGGTTTAGGGAGATCAAATGGTTAACTGGAAACTTCACCACCTGCATGAGCACAAGTTGTGAGGACAGTTCCTAAGGTGGACAGGCAAGACAACAGCAGAGTTTTGTGCCTGCATTCTGTGAAAGCCAGCCTGCCTGCCTGTTCTGGTTTAACCCCAATCAGCAGCTAAGCACATCTCATAGATCCTTGCTCACTCCCCCACAGTGAGATGGAGGAGAGAATTGAAGGGTAAACATGAGAAAACTCCTGGGCTCAGATCAAGACAGCTCTGTAAGTAAAGCAAAAACTGAGTGTGTGAGCAAAGATATAAACAAGGACTCCATTCACTGCTTCCCATCAGCAGGTAAGTGTTCAGCCCTCTCCATGAAAGCAGGGCTCCATTATGCTTGGAAAGACAAATGCCATCACTTCAAATGTCCCCCTATTCCTTCTTCTTCCTCTGGCTTTCTATGTTGACTATAACATCATACAGTACAGAATATCTTCTTGGGCATTCGGGGCCAGTTGTCTCAGCTGTGTCTCCTCTCAGCTTTTCCTGCACCTCCAGCCTACTTGCTGGTGGGGTGGTGTGAGATGCAGAAAAGGCCTTGATGCTGTGTGAGCAGTTCTCAGCAACAACTAAACCATCATTTCCACCACAGCTCCTAGACATAGTTCTATCACAGTATCACAGTACATTAGAGGTTGGAAGGGACCTCCAGGAATCACCGAGTCCAACGCCTCTGCCTGAGAAATTAATCTGCTTAAAGAGAACATGGAAGAGAATGTGAGGATGAAAATGTGTATCAAAATTGTCTTAAAGTAGATGCATTTGGAATAACTTCTTGAGGACATCTTGACAAGCATTTGCATTTACCCATGAGGGCCACAAGAGGGGAATGACCCCTCAATTTAAGAAGGACATTGAGACACTTGAATATGTCCAGAGAGGGGTAACGAGGCTGGGGAGAGGTCTGGAGCACAGCCCTGTGAGGAGAGGCTGAGGGAGGTGGGATTGCTTAGCCTGGAGAAGAGGAGGCTCAGGGGAGACCTTCTTGCTCTCTGCAACTACCTGAAGGGAGGTTGGAGACAGGTGGGGGTTGGTCTCTTCTCCCAGGCAACCAGCAACAGAACAAGAGGACACAGTCTCAAGCTGTGCCAGGGGAGGCTTAGGCTGGATGTTAGGAAGAAGTTCTTCATAGAAAGAGAGATTGGCCATTGGAATGTGCTGCCCAGGGAGGTGGTGGAGTCACCATCCCTGGAGGTGTTTAGGAGGAGACTGGATGAGGCACTTGGTACCATGGTTTAGTTGATTAGATGGTGTTGGGTGATAGGTTGGACTTGATGATCTCCAAGGTCTTTTCCAACCTGATTAATTCTTTATTCTGTATTCTGTAGCCTTCAGCAACTGAAAATACTGGAGAGCCACCTTACACAAGAAAATAATCCAACAGTATATTTCCATATTTCTCACTTTTAAACAAGTTTGTTACAGAATTACAGAATGGCAAGGGCTGATAGAGGCTTCTGGGGGTCATATAGTTGAACCTCCCTGCTAAAGCAGGTGCACCTAGACCAGATTGCACAAGACAGTATCCAGATGGGTTTTGAAAGTCTCTGGATGAGACTCCACCAACTCTCTGGGAAGTCTATTTCAGTGCCCTGCCACCCTCAAAGTAAATAAGTTTTCTTTATGTTCAAATGGAACTTACTGTGTTTTAAAGTGCCCCTTGCTCCTTGTCCTATCACAAGGCACCACTGAAAAGTGACTGCCCCCATTCTCTTGACTCTAGCCCTTTCGATATTTATAAGCATTGGTAAGATTCCACCTCAGTCTTCTCCAGGCTAAAGAGTCCAAAGTCTCACAGCCTTTTGTCAGAGTGATGTTCCATTCCCCTAATCATCTTTGCAGCCTTCCAATGGACTTTTGCCAGTAGTTCCCTGTCTCTCTTGAACTAGGGAATCCAGACCAGAGACAATATTCTAGCTGTGGCCTCACTAGGGCAGACTAGATGGAGGGGAGAACCTCCTTCAGCCTGCTGACTATGCATCCCAGGATATTATTGGCCTTCTTGGCCACAAGTACACACTGCTGGCTTGTCCACCATGCCTCCAGGTCATTCTCTGTAGAGATGCTTTCCAGCAGCTCAATACCTAATCTGTGTTTGTGGAGGTTGTTATTCCTCCTCAGGTGCTGGACTCTACACTTACCCTTCTTGAACTTCATTGGGTTCCCCACCACCCAAGTCTCCAGCCCATACAGATCTCACTGAACTGTAGCACAGCCTTCTGGGGTTAAAACATTTCTCTGCAAGATCCAAATGTTATTATCTGAAAGCTCTCTATGAAATCTATGCACTTGCATAATGATGAAACAGATTGCCACAAATTGAATATTGGAAAGGGAAGCTATGGCTCTGAAGCTGTCAATGCAGCTGATTAAAATGCACAGGGATTTAATCTGCATAAACAATTGCTCATAGCTTCACTTGCAATAAAAGAAGTTATGAAGAAGAGAGAGTATTAATTAGGCTTTCAGCTCTCTTTAATATTTTGATGTACATGTCTGTCTCTAAGCTGGTATGAAATTACAGTTTTTAATATTGACCCAAAAGGGCTTGGAAGTACATGGTCTTTGAGGTCCTTTCCAACCCTAAACAATTCTATGATTCTATGACTCTATGTTTATTAAGAAAGCTTCAGAAGAAGAGAAGAGACAGATAGAGAAGAGAAAAGAAGAGAAGAGAACGAAGAGAAGAGAATAGAAGAGAAAAGGAGAGAGAAAGAAAGAAGAGAGAAGAGAAGAGAAGAGAAGAGAAGAAGAGAGAGAAGAAAGAGAGCCGAGAGAGACAAGACCAGGTTGGAAAAGACCTTTGAGATCTTTGAGTCCATCCTATCACCCAACACCATCTAATCAACTAAACCATGGCACCAAGCACCTCATCCAGTCTCTTCTTAAACACCTCCAGGGATGCTGACACCACCACCTCCCTGGGCAGCACATTCCAATGGCCAATCTCTCTTTCTGGGGAGAATTTCTTCCTAACATCCAGCCTAAACCTCCCCTGGCACAGCTTGAGACTGTGTCCTCTTGTTCTGGTGCTGGTTGCCTGGGAGAAGAGACCAATCCCCAGCTGGCTCCAACCTCCCTTCAGGTAGTTGTAGAGAGCAAGAAGGTCTCCCCTGAGCCTCCTCTTCTCCAGGCTAACCAAGCCCAGCTCCCTCAGCCTTTCCTCATAATGCTTGTGCTCCAGACCTCTAATAGAGGTCAGCCAGAATAGTATCTTCTCAGACCTTGAAAGTATATTTTCTGATTTGTATAGGTGTAAACTGAAGATAAGCTCCAAGTATGAGATATTTAGCCACTCTCTGAATTTCCCATCTTGTGGATGCATTTTTCAACAACTCTGCTTGAGAGAAAAACACCAGATTAACTCAACTTTACGTAAGTGCAGTGGGTTCCACAACACAGACAAAATTGCCCACTAAAAATTTCAGTTAAAAGACTTAGGACCCACCCAGGACCTTTCACCCCTGAGTGATTCCTCAGGACTGGTTATCACTTGTGTTTTGGAAGCTCTTCTTTCTCTTGCTTGATAAACTAATCTGCTACTCTCACTTTGACCTCCTCCCTCATTGCCCTCAACAACTACCTAAGGGGAGGTTGTGGAGAGGCTGGTGCTGGTCTCTTCTCACAGGTAATTAGTGATAGAACAGGAGGGAATGGCCTCAAGCTGCCACTGGGTAGGTTTAGACTGGACATTAGGAACCACTTTTTCATGGCAAGAATGGTCAGGCATTGGAATGTGCTGCCCAGGGAGGTGGTGGAGTCCCCACGCCTGGCTGTGATTCAAGGTGTTCTGGATGCGGTGCTTGGGGCTATGGTTTAGGGGTGACCCTTATAGAGTAGGGTTCTGGTTCGGACTCGGTGATCCTGAGGGTCTTCTCAAACCTGAATGTTTCTGTGATTCTGTATCCCATTGGATGTATTTTTTTGGTGCTTTCTTCTGATCTGGTCATATCCCAAATCTTACTTTCAAAGTTTCTAGCCGCTGAACATCTTTTTAATTCAGCAAATGTCAACAGCCCTCCCCCTCCTCACTGTGTGCAACATCTGCTGTTTGGAAAAGCATTCCTTTAGCTCTTCAATTTAAAAGTTCAGTCTGGGGCTTCTGTAAATAAGTGCAAAGGCTCAGTAGCATCACTGTGAAATGAGCAAGACTCTGTCTCCTCTTTCTACTTCCTAAGTCACAGAATCATAGAATTGTTAGGGTTCATAAGGGACCTCAAGGATCATCCAGTTCCAACCCCCTGCCATGGGCAGGGACACCTCACACTACAGCAGGTTGCTCAGAACCACATCCAGCCCGGACTTAAAAAACCTCCAGGGATGAGGTTTCCACCACCTCCCTGGGCAACCTGCACCAGTGTCTCACTACCCTCATGGGGTAGAACTTCTTCCTAACATCCAGCCCCAATCTACCCACTTCTAGTTTTGCTCCATTCCCCCTAGTCCTGTCATTCCCTGACACCCTAAAAAGTCCCTCCCCAGCTTTCTTGTAGCCCCCTTCAAATACTGGAAAGCCACAATTAAGTCTCCTTGGAGCCTTCTCTTCTCCAAACTGAACAGCCCCAGCTCCCTCACTCTGTCCTCATAGGAGAGGTTCTCCAGCCATCTAATCATCCTCATGGCCCTTCCCTGGACACATTCCAGCACCTCCAGATCCTTCCTGTAATAGGGGCTCCAGAGCTGGAGACAGTGCTCCAGGTGGGGTCTCACCAGAGTGGAATAGAGGGGGAGAATCCCCTCCCTACTGGCTATGCTTCTCTTGGTGTTTAAGCCCAGGCTGGATGAGGCTCTGGCCAGCCTGCTCTAGTGTGGGGTGTCCCTGCCCATGGCAGGGGGTTGGAACTAGATGATCCTTGTGGTCCCTTCCAGCCCTGACTGATACTATGATACTATGATGCAGCCCAGGATGGGATTGGCTTTCTGGGCTGCAAGTGCTCACTGCTGGCTCACCCACCAGCAGGCCCAAGTCCTTTTCTTCAGGGCTGCTCTCAAGCCAGTCGCCAGTCAAATCCAACCTTTTGGCTACAACTCTTAACTTTTTTCTTACTGCATCTTGACTCCATAAAGAGGTTTCAAACTTCTATAAGGAAACTAGAAGCAACATCAGAAAACTGAAAAAACACCCCAAAACACCAAATGCCACCCAGCCAACCAAAAAGCACAAGGAGGCTATGCAAAAATTAAAAATAATCCTGGAATTTATGGCTTGTGCATACCATCTCCAAGAAGATAAACCTTCACATGAAATGATTTTGTTAGGAGCTGCCAAGAACGTTTATGTAAGAGCCTCGCTCTTCACAGCTTGCGAGTCGCTCTGAGAAGGCAGAAAAGAGTGTAAAATTTCAAAGCTTCAGCAAAGAACTCATGGAAAAGTGGATGAAGTTGAGGGATACTCAATAAGGATACAGAATACAGAATTAACCAGGTTGGAAAAGACTTTTGAGATCATCAAGTCCAACCTATCATCCAACACCATCTAATCAGCCAAACCATGGCACCAAGTGCCTCACCCAGTCTCTTTTTAAGCACCACCGGTGATGGTGACTCCACCACCTCCCTGGGCAGCACATTCCAATGGCCAATCTCTCTTTCTGGGAAGAATTTCTTCCTAACATCCAGCCTAAACCTCCCCTGCTGCAGCTTGAGACTGTGTCCTCTTTTACTGTTGCTGGTTGCCTGGGAGAAGAGACCAAGCCCCACCTGTCTCCAACCTCTCTTCAGGTAGTTACAATACAATGCAATGCAATACAATACAGTACAATACAGTACAGTACAATACAATACAATACAATACAATACAATACAATACAATACTACAGTACACCAAGTTGAAAGAGACCTTCAAGATCATTGCATCCAACCCATCAACCAATCCAACCCACCTAAACAACTAAACCGTGGCTCCAAGCACCCCATCAAGCTTCTTCTTGAACACCTCCAATGATGGTGACTCCACCACCTCCCCAGGCAGACCATTCCAACGGGCAATCATTCTCTCTGTATAGAACTTCTTCCTAACATCCAGTCTAAACCTGCCCTGGCACAGCCTGAGACTGTGTCCTCTTGTTCTGGTACTGGCTGCCTGGGAGAAGAGACCAACCTCTGCCTGGCTACAACCTCCCTTCAGGTAGTTGTAGAGAGCAATAAGGTCGCCCCTGAGACTCCTCTTCTCCAGGCTAAGCAACCCCAGCTCCCTCAGCCTCTCCTCATAGGGCTTGTCTCCCCTAAGCCTCATCTTCTTTCTGGAAAGAAATTCTGCCCAGAAAGAGAGATTGGCCATTGGAATGTGCTGCCTGGGCAGGTGGTGGAGTCACCACCACTGGAGGTGTTTAGGAAGAGACTGGATGGGGTGCTTGGTGCCATGGTTTAGTTGCTTAGATGGTGTTGGGTGATAGGTTGGACTCGATGATCTCAAAGGTCTCTTCCAACCTGGTTTATTCTATCTATTCTCTCATGGTGGACAGTACCAGGAGCTCATAGATTAGAGCCACTATGTCAGAGACACCTTTTGAAAAGGACCTGGAGGGTGGCAGTCTTTTGAGAGTCTCCCTGAAGCAGTTTTTGTAATTGGCTTTTCACTGTATGTGTGAGCATTTAGAATGTTGCACATCACTGACAATAATGAGAGGATATGAGAAGCCTGATATCCCTGTTCTCTAATAACAGAGCTAGATTAAAATTGCTTGCTGTAAATTGGTTTAGTTGAGAATTACATTGTCCAGATGAAAGAGTGGAGCTTGACACATCACAGAACTTCTGCAAACCTGCACCAAATGTAATAGAGGACCCAAATGAGAGCTCACTTGTTGTGAGTGATATTCTTCCTGGCCAAGAAATTATCAAATCAGATTATCCTGCTTCTCCAGAGCCTTCTCAAATGGGTTGGTTACCCGTGGTTAATAAATCTTGATTAGGTTTTCTACCACTTACAATAGCTTCATCACTTCCAATTGACTCAGTGATCACCTAGTGACTGTTCAGGATGCCCTTTAAATCTATTTCATCTCCAATTTCAACCTTGTGGAAATCATCTCTGCAAGAGGGCAACAAATTTTCCTCTCAGTCTATTGCACATCACTATAAGAGTGTGAGGCATGACTTGAAACAGAGCCCTCTTGCATGCACTCTGTGCTTTGAGACAGTCTACCTGGCTGCTGATTTGCTGATTTGAATAGTCACCTAATGAAGCCTCAGTGCTGATCATTAAGCCTTTGTACACTTTTAAGGGTTCTGCAAATTCAAGGATGAAGCCAGACATTCTGCCTAATGATTAAAAGAATGCTAATATTCATTCCTATCCATTTTGCTAATTGATTTACTTCAGCTAGCCACAGCTGGCAAGGATTTTGGGAGGGAGGGAAGGAGTTTGGGCTATTCAGTCTGGAGAAGAGAAGGCTCCAAGGAGACCTTATTGTGGCCTTCCAGTATTTGAAGGAGGCCTACAAGAAAGCTGGGGAGGGGCTTTTTAGGGTGTCAGGTAGTAATAAGACCTGGGGGGGGTGGGTGCAATATAGAAATGGGCAGCTTCAATTGGATGTTAGGAAGAAGTGCTTCCCCATGAGGATGGTGAGACACTGGAACAGGTTGCCCAGGGTGGTGTTAGAAGATCCATTCCTGAAGGTTTTTAAGGCCAGGCTGGATGTGCCTGTGAGCAACCTGCTCTTGTGTGAGGTGTCCCTGCCCATGGCAGAGGGGTTGCAATTAGATGATCTTTGAGGTCCCTTCTAACCCTAACCATTCTATGATTCTATGATTTTAAGAAGGCAAAGTTCATACCTTCAATCTAATTTGTGAAATGTTTTGATTCAGCTATAGGAGATTAAATTTCAATGTGCTTGTTGGGAAAATCCTGTTGCAACATGTCTAGAAAGCTTGTGAAATCACTCTAGTATCTTTGGCTATCTAATCAGATTGGAAGATTCCCAGGAATGGATCCCTCCAATTCTCTGTTCCTAATTTCTTGATGTCCCATGGAATGACCTAAGAATGACTCCTACCATTAAAAGTTAAAATAGTTGACAAAGTGCAAGGTAAGTTCTTCACTGTGGGAACAAAAGGAGCTCTAAGAAGAGCTGACAGAACTGAAGATATGTGGGATGCACCTTTCTGCAGTGATGAGTCACAACTACGATAGAATCATAGAATCAATAAGGCTGGAAGAGACCTCAAGGATCATCAAGTCCAACCTGTCACCCAAAACCTCGTGACTACTAAACCATGGCACCAAGCCACGTCCAATCCCCTCTTGAACACCTCCAGGGATGGGGACTCCACCACCTCCCTGGGCAGCACATTCCAATGGCCAGCAACTCTCTCTTTCTGGGAAGAACTTTCTCCTCACCTCCAGCCTAAACCTCCCCTGGCACAGCTTGAGACTGTGTCCTCTTGTTCTGGTGCTGGTTGCCTAAGAGAAGAGACAACCCCCACCTGGCTACAACCTCCCTTCAGGTAGTTGTAGACAGCAATTAAGGTCTCCCCTGAGCCTCTTCTTCTCCAAGCTAAACAATCCCAGCTCCCTCAGCCTCTCCTCACAGGGCTGTGCTCAAGGCCTCTCCCCAGCCTCATTGCCCTTCTCTGGACATGTTCAAGAGTCTCAATGTCCTTCCTAAATTGAGGAGCCCAGACCTGGACACAGAACCCAAGGTGTGGCCTAACCAGTGCTGAGTACAGGGGCACAATGACTTCCCTGCTCCTACTGGCCACACTATTCCTGATCCAGGCTGGGATGCCACTGGCCTTCTTGGCCACCTAGGCACACTGCTGGCTCATGTTCAGCCAGCTGTCAGCCAGTACCCCCAGGTCCCTTTCTGCCTGGCTGCTCTCCAGCCACTCTGACCCCAGCCTGTAGCACTGCATGGGGTTGTTGTGGCCAAAGTGCAGCACCTGGCACTTGAACTTGTTAAATATCATCATGTTGGACTCTGCCCATCTGTCCAGCCTACTCTGATTGCCACCTTCAAGTGACTATGCAGGGATGAGTTACCTAAACACTTTAAAGCATATACTGCCTGCGTTGTTTAGGGTTTGGATTGTGGAACCTGAACACAGGTTTGCAGCTATAGCTCCATCTCAGATGCCCCTATGGTGTGATTTGTCTTCATGAGGCCAGCACTGACAAGTAACAGGACCTAAAGGCCTATGTCATTCAGGTGGCAGTTGAAACTGCATGCTTTAGTGCATCTCAGGTGGTATTGAATGCCTGCCCCTGGGCAACTGCATCAAGTCCTAGATTTCTCCTAACTTTAAGGGAAATTAGGCACCAGCTCACATTGCAAATACCCAATTTCAGGTGACTTAAGCTGTGACAGAATTCACAGCCATTTCTTTCACACAAAGCATTTACCTGAGTCACCATCCCTGGAGGTGTTTAGGAAGAGACTGGATGGGGTGCTTGGTGCCATGGTTGAGTTGATTAGATGATGTTGGGTGATAGGTTGGTCTTGATGATCTCAAAGGCCTTTTCCAACCTGGTTATTGTATTGTATTGTATTGTATTGTATTGTATTGTATTCTATTCTATTCTATTCTATTCTATTCTATTCTATTCTAATCTACTTTGTTCTATCCTATCCTATCCTATCCTATCCTATCCTATCCTATCCTATCCTATCCTATCCTATCCTACTCTACCCTATCCTATTCTACTCTACCCTATCCTATCCTATCCTATCCTATCCTATCCTATCCTATCCTATCCTATCCCATCCCATCCTATCCTATCCTAATCCAATACAACAGAATAACTTTCAGCAATCTATGGGGGAGTGTGTAAAGCAATGCTTTAAAAGCTTAAAATGCTCACACTACCCAGGAATTTTCTAGGCAGTATATTATTCCTTCTGAACATAAAGGAATATGTGAGGCAAGGGTGTGTGTTGAGTGTGTGAAGCAGAAAGTAACTGAAAAAAACTGTATTTATTGCTCATAGACTCTGTGTATAAAACTTTTAAGCTTAGTTTTACTGTTTTCAAACCTCAAGTAAGACCAAAAGGAAAGGACAAGAGTCAGGTGAGGTAAATAAAAGAGAAAAAAAGTGAAAGTAACATTGAAGGGATCAGATTAAATGATTAAATTGTGTCCCTCATCTTGAAAGCATACTGTAATATATTTCATGAGAGCATTCTCATGCTGGGGCTTAACATCTGCTTGTGCCACTTGCCCATCTACTCTCTCTCCAGCACCTGTAAGCAGATGTAGTGCCCAGGATAAGCACACCAGCTTTGATTCTGACGTAAATGGCAACCCATTCATTTCATGATGGGCCTTGGATCTTCAAGCCAATTGCCCACTTATGTTATTGGAGTAGTTAAGTACAGAAGAAATTGTCTTGATACTATTTTCTTTGTATTACCTCTGAAACCTCCATAGCTGGAAAATCTCAAGAGTTTCCTGTAATGATCCTTGCTGGACTTGGAAGCTTTCTCTACCACATTTGGCTTCTGGCTCCTGCTTATATTGCAAAACTGAGTGACAAGAAAGGTTGAAAAATGTATCACAAGGAATGCCTGGACAAGTCAAAATCTCAGGGAAGTTTGCTTGGGACATTAGCTCTAAATGTGAATAAAGACTTGCAAAAGATCAACAGAGGGTTTTGCAGTTGGGGAATATATATCTTTAGAAGTGACAGTTTGGAGAAGGCATGATGAGCCTCAGACAAATCTGGTTTTTACCTCATGGGAAAGTCAAACTGAAGCTGGATTTGATCTGGAGAATGTCAGATGGAAACCATCATAACTGAAGAATCACAGAATCATAGAACTGTTAGGGCTGGAAGGGACCTCAAGGACCATCCAGTTCCAACTCCCCTGCCCTGAGCAGGGACCCCTAACACTAGGTCAGGTTGCTCAGAGCCAGATCATAGTATCAGTCAGGGTTGGAAGGGACCACAAGGATCAGCTAGTTCCAACCCTCCTGCCACGGGCAGGGACACCCCACACTAGATCAGCCCGGCCAGAGCTTCATCCAGTCTGCTCTTAAACACATCCAGGGATGGGACCTCAACCACCTCCCTGGACAACCCATTCCAGGGCTTCACCACTCTCATGGGGAAGAACTTCCTCCTCATGTCCAGTCTGAATCTTCCCACCTCCAGCTTCATTCCATTCCCCCTACTCCTATCACTACCTGAGATCCTGAGAAGTCCCTCCCCAGCCTTCTTGTACCCTCTTCAGACATTGGAAGGCCACAATGAGGTCACCTCGGAGCTCATCCAGCCTGGCCCAAAAATCCTCCAGGGATGAGGCTTCCACCACCTCCCTGGGCAACCTGTGCCAGTTAGATACTTCTATTTCAACCCATCTGATTGTGCTAGTTTGCAAAACATGTCACACAAAACTCTTAATACAATTCTCTCTCTCTTTCCGAAGCGTGGTGTCTCAGTTAATTCCCAATCTTTGGATGTTTGGTTTCTTTCAGAAGACTTTTGTCAGTGCATTTCTTCAAGTAATTGGCAGCTTAATTAAGCAGAATGATCACTAATGCTCAAGAGTGAAGCGTGTCACTTAGTGTGCCTATAATGTCTAAGTGAAACCACAGAGAAGTACCAAAGCAATGAGCAAATAATTCACCTTAATTACTTCACCACACGATTTAATCAGTGATTACTTGCATGTGTGCCTCAGAAAAAGGCATTTCAACAATTCTAGCTTGCAGAAATAATTTTCTGCCTTTTTATTTATTTGTGTGATTTATTTGTTCCATAGAAACCAAATTCTAGGGAAACAAATGGAGCTTATAAAAAAAAACCTATCCCTCAGATCACCATGACTGCGTTTTCAGCCTGGTGCTGTAATCTATACCCAGTGACTTAGGAAAGATATTGAGACACCTGAATGTGTTCAGAGAAGGGCAACAAAGCTGGGGAGGGGTCTGGTGCACAGCCCTGTGAGGAGAGGTTGAGGGAGCTGGGTTGTTTAGCCTGGAGAAGAGGAGGCTCAGGGGAGACCTTCTTGCTGTCTATAACTCCCTGAAAGAAGGTTGTAGCCAGGTGGGGTTGGTCTCTTCTCCCAGGCAACCAGCACCAGAACAAGAGGACACAGTCTCAAGCTGCACCAGGGGAGGTTTAGGCTGGATGTTAGGAAGAAGTTCTTCCCAGAAAGAGAGATTGGCCATTGGAATGTGCTGCCCAGGGAGGTGGTGGAGTCACCATCACTGGAGGTGTTCAAAAAGGGATTGGATGTGGCACTCGAAGCCATGGTATAGTTAGTCATGAGGTGTTGGGATGATAGGTTGGAGTGGATGATCTCTGAGGTCTTTTCCAACCTTATTGATTCTATGATAGAAACAAATAGCATTAAATGCATGAGCAGTGTAATTTACTTAAACAGCTTTCCAATACCAGACACATTTGGTGCAGGCTAGTACGAAGCTAGTCTCTCTTTCAATCCATTATTGATGGGGATTGTGGGAGGTTTTTGGGGGGTCAGAACACTCTTTGTATCCACTCAAAACATTTTTCCTCTCCCAGTGTCAGCTTCCTTATTAATCAGGCCTCAACATATTTTGCCAGAGACAAAACTTACGCAAGAGTTCCTCTTCCAGAGAGATATGAACGTGAAGGATTCTTTTTTTCCCTTCTGCATTAGTCAGCCTTCTGTTGAAAGTGATACCTTTCAGCTTTGCCAGAAAAGTGTGCTTTTTGATTCCTCACTATTGTGCAATCAGCTCGTCACTACGAGGAGCAGCCTCTGCAGCTGTGTCCAGGTGCCACTGCAGAGTGACCTGCACTTCCCCTGCCAATCAGAACAATGAGGAGAGAAAACAGATAACGGGCAGGATGCTGCAGATAACTGAGGCAAAGGATTGTTTTTGGCAATGATGATCTTTTCCCTCTGTTTAACAGCCAAAACATGGCTAAAATTTTCCACCACCCTTCTCATAAGTTCCATGGAAAGTGACGCCTGAGCTCTTGGTTCGGGGCAAAGCCTGGGCCTTCCAGATTTCTCTGAAACCAGCAGAGTGGTTCACTTGCACTTTTATTGCAGTCACCTCAGTGAAACAGTACTCATAGAAAAAAAAATAAGCCATTTTCAACTGCAGACCATCAAGGAGCCAATGGTACCCTGGGGTGCATCAGGAAAGGTGTGTCCAGCAGGTCTAGGGAAGTTCTTCTGCTTCGCTACCCTGCCCTGCAATCCCGTGTCCAGTTTGGGGCTCCCCAGTTCAAGAAAGACAGAAAACTGCTGGAGGGGATCCAGAAGAGAGCCATGAAGAGGATTAGGGGACTTGAGCCTCTCCCATATGAAGAGAGCCCTGGGGCTGTTTAGTCTTGAGAAGACTGAGAGGGGATGTCATCAATTTGTATAAATAACTGAGGGGTGGGTGTCAAGTGGAGGGGGCCAAGCTTTTTTCAGTGGTGTGCACTAGTAAGACAAGAAACAACAGGTTCAAGCTTGAACACAGAAGATTTCACCACAACATGAGGAGAAACTTCTTTACAGTGAGGGTGACAGAGCACTGGAACAGGCTGCCCAGAGAGGTTGTGGAGTCTCCTTGTCTGAAGACTTTCAAAACACACCTGGGTGCATTCCTGCATGGACTACCCTGGGTGATCCTGCTTTGGCAGTGGGATTGCACTTGATGATGTCTGTAGGTCCCTTCCAACCTCTAATGTACTGTGACACTGTGACTTGCTACTGATAAAAAAGGAGAAAAATAGTAATTGTAATTTGAAAGCATTTGTGGACTGAAAGTTCCCTTTACAATAGAATAAATGCACCTTCACACCCACTCAAATCTTTCTATTCCTCATCATCAGTATTTAACACATAGGACAATTATATAGGTTGGAACAGGCTGCCCAGGAAGGTGGCAGAAGTCTCATCCTTGGAGGTTTTTAAGGCTAAGCTGGATATGGCTCTGAGCAACCTGCTGTAGTGTGAGGTGTCCTTGCCCAGGGCAGGGGGGTTGGAACTAGACAATCCTTGAGGTCCCTTCCAACCCTAACAATTGTATGATTCTATGATTCTATATGATAATAAATTCAGGTAAGTAATGTTTACAGTAGTTACCAAAGATCTGTAGTGCTGCTTACCATGAATTTCCTTATACTTTGCACACATAAACTGGCTGCACAGAAAGAATAGCACAAAGAAGTTTGAAGCTATGCTTCAGGAGAGCAAGTATAATCCCACACTAATACATGCCACCATGAGAATATTATTGACACACACAGCAGGTGTCGCTGGTTTAAAGAACCATCCAACAGGATCACAGGGTTGGAAAGGACTTCTGCAGATCATCGAGTCCAACCCCCCTGCCAGAGCAGGACCATAGAATCTAGCACAGGTCACACAGGAACACATCCAGATGGTTCTTGAAAGTCTCCAGCGAAGGAGACTCCACAACCTCTCTGTTGCTTCTGTAAGGTATCTGAGAAAGGGCTAATCCTGTACCACTTGTCTGCTGGCTAAGGACTGATGGACAAAGCAGACCATAGGCATGGAGGGGTCCAGAAGTTTTTTTCTCGAGTGACCATTCTTCACCATTGATGAGATCACATGAGACCTCATTGCTCTCTACAACTACTGGAAAGGAGGTTGTAGACAGGTGGGAGTTGGTCTCTTCTCCCAGGTAACCAGCACCAGAACAAGAGGACACAGTCTCAAGCTGTGCTGGGGGAAGTTTAGGCT